>VXBJ01001537.1:0-28723 GCA_013400055.1 Nycticryphes semicollaris | reverse complement strand
TCCAAACTCCACCGCAGGGTGCTCACTCCCTGTGGACAGCCCTGCAGTGCAGGCTGATTATCATAGAATCATAGAATGGTTTGGGTTGGAAGGGACCTCAAATATCATCAAGTTCCAACCCCACTGCCATGGTCAGGGACACCTCCCACTAAACCAGGTTGTTCAAAGCGCCATCCAGCCTGGTCTTGAACATTTCCAGGGATGGGGCATCCACAACTTCTCTGGGCAACATATTCCAATGTCTCACCACCCACACACTAAAGAATTTCTTTCTGATATCTAACCTAAATCTTCCCTCTTTCAGTTTAAAACCATTCACCCTCATCCTATCACTACACGCCCTGATAAAGAGTCCCTTCCCATTTTTTCTGTAGGCCTCATTTAGGTCATAGAAGGCTACTATAAGGTCTCCCTGGTGCCTCCTCTTCTCCAGGCTGAACAATCCCAATTCTCTCAGCCTATCTTCATAAGAGAGGTGCTCCATCCCTCTGATGATCTTTGTGGCCCTTCTCTGGACCCATTCCAAAAAGTACATGTCCTTCCTCTGCTGAGGACTCCAAAGCTGGATGCAGTAGTCCTGGTGGGGTCTCACCAGAGCCAAATGGAGGGGCAGAATCACTTCCCTCAATCTGCTGACTGTGCTTGGTCCTGCTGCTGCACCATCTGTGTGAGCAGAGCATCCCTGGGTATAGGGAGGAAGCAGTGGGCAGGACAACCTGCTGGTCCTGGGGGCCCTGGTGCTTTAGCAGTGGAGCTGGGGTAAGTGCAGGTGATCCTACTCAGACATCTCCCCTAGCTAGGGTGGCTCCAAAGGGTAGAGAGGAAACCAGAAGAAACATAAGGCTTGCTCACATTGGGTATCCAGCCCTCACTTGTCATCAAACCACTTGCATCAAGCAGTAAAGACCATGATGGGAGCTCTGAGCATTTGCTTTCTGTACCTCAAATTGCATTTGCACTTGCTTTCAAGGATCAAAAGCTCTCCCTGCCCCCATATTCCTCCCAGGTGCCTCCCCACCCCCGGTGAGGAGAAGCATCACTGCAGCGACCCAACACAATCTAGATTTCCTGGAAACTATCAAATTAACTTTTCCATTAGCTGAATGTCCCAGGGATAATATTAACTGCCAGTGAGACGTTGACGGGGGAGTGATACCAAGGCTGCACAACAGTGCAGCATGGAAGAAAACAACTCCTCCAGCCAGTGGGGAGTGAAGATATTCTCTGGCTTTTAGCGGGGATGGTTAATGGGGACAAATGTGTCTCCTTCACAGAGCACAGCAATGATTGAGTGCGAAACATGCCATCCATCGTTGCTCTGCCTGGCCCAGGCAGCTCTCTTGGAGCAGTGCTCCAGTGTCCAGGTACCGTGCTGGCAAGTGCCCCCCACACTGCAGCCAGCAAAGTGACTGCAGGGCTCTGTAGGCTCACATCAGGGTGAGCTGGACGTTCATCTGCCCACTGGGATTGGGGGTTTGGTTTTGGCTTTTAGGAATCCTGTAGTGGAGGGTTGCCAGTTTAGAGTAACAACACTGCCTTGGGCTGAAGGGGAACATGAGGAGAGGGGCTGGTATAAAACAAAAACTTGTGATTTTGAAGTGGAAATAGAAGCCTGGTGTTGTGAATAGTGCGCATGCACCTCTCCTGGTTTTAGTTGTGACATGGCCACTCAAGCCTTTCAAGAGGAGCCTTTGCTTCTGGTGCCATGAGCAAGGCTGACTGGGCCAGTCAGGGTAGATAGGCCGGGTGCTGTCAGACCGGGGTCCTCCAGCACTGTCTATGTCCGGGTGCAGCTCAAGGACAGGGAGCAAGTCCTTGGGGCAGGGGTAGGTGTCCCCAGGAGAATCAACCTGTATCTGATAGCAGCAGGGCTGAGGGGTGGCAGAAGAGTGGCTGGGCAGCGGCTCAGGTACTTGGCTCAGCTGCCTGAGGCTGAGCTGCAGATGCCCTGGATGAGGCCTTCACCCTATGTCCAGGAAGCCATCCTGCTTTTAGATTTGAGCTAACATTTCTTTTAAAGGTTTATTTTGTCTCCTTTGAGCTGTGACTCTTGCAGCACAGCCCATCGCTTCTTTAGCTTCTCCTCTGATTTGCTTTGTCATTAACGCAGCTCAGTGCTGGAGAGCAGAGGCTCAGGACAAAGCCAATANCCACTAGATCAGGTTGCTCAAAACCCCATCCAGCCTGGTCTTGAACATTTCCAGGGATGGGGCATCCACAACTTCTCTGGGCAACATATTCCAATGTCTCACCACCCACACACTAAAGAATTTCTTTCTGATATCTAACCTAAATCTTCCCTCTTTCAGTTTAAAACCATTCACCCTCATCCTATCACTACACGCCCTGATAAAGAGTCCCTTCCCATTTTTTCTGTAGGCCTCATTTAGGTCATAGAAGGCTACTATAAGGTCTCCCTGGTGCCTCCTCTTCTCCAGGCTGAACAATCCCAATTCTCTCAGCCTATCTTCATAAGAGAGGTGCTCCATCCCTCTGATGATCTTTGTGGCCCTTCTCTGGACCCATTCCAAAAAGTACATGTCCTTCCTCTGCTGAGGACTCCAAAGCTGGATGCAGTAGTCCTGGTGGGGTCTCACCAGAGCCAAATGGAGGGGCAGAATCACTTCCCTCAATCTGCTGACCGTGCTTGGTCCTGCTGCTGCACCATCTGTGTGAGCAGAGCATCCCTGGGTATAGGGAGGAAGCAGTGGGCAGGACAACCTGCTGGTCCTGGGGGCCCTGGTGCTTTAGCAGTGGAGCTGGGGTAAGTGCAGGTGATCCTACTCAGACATCTCCCCTAGCTAGGGTGGCTCCAAAGGGTAGAGAGGAAACCAGAAGAAACATAAGGCTTGCTCACATTGGGTATCCAGCCCTCACTTGTCATCAAACCACTTGCATCAAGCAGTAAAGACCATGATGGGAGCTCTGAGCATTTGCTTTCTGTACCTCAAATTGCATTTGCACTTGCTTTCAAGGATCAAAAGCTCTCCCTGCCCCCATATTCCTCCCAGGTGCCTCCCCACCCCCGGTGAGGAGAAGCATCACTGCAGCGACCCAACACAATCTAGATTTCCTGGAAACTATCAAATTAACTTTTCCATTAGCTGAATGTCCCAGGGATAATATTAACTGCCAGTGAGACGTTGACGGGGGAGTGATACCAAGGCTGCACAACAGTGCAGCATGGAAGAAAACAACTCCTCCAGCCAGTGGGGAGTGAAGATATTCTCTGGCTTTTAGCGGGGATGGTTAATGGGGACAAATGTGTCTCCTTCACAGAGCACAGCAATGATTGAGTGCGAAACATGCCATCCATCGTTGCTCTGCCTGGCCCAGGCAGCTCTCTTGGAGCAGTGCTCCAGTGTCCAGGTACCGTGCTGGCAAGTGCCCCCCACACTGCAGCCAGCAAAGTGACTGCAGGGCTCTGTAGGCTCACATCAGGGTGAGCTGGACGTTCATCTGCCCACTGGGATTGGGGGTTTGGTTTTGGCTTTTAGGAATCCTGTAGTGGAGGGTTGCCAGTTTAGAGTAACAACACTGCCTTGGGCTGAAGGGGAACATGAGGAGAGGGGCTGGTATAAAACAAAAACTTGTGATTTTGAAGTGGAAATAGAAGCCTGGTGTTGTGAATAGTGCGCATGCACCTCTCCTGGTTTTAGTTGTGACATGGCCACTCAAGCCTTTCGAGAGGAGCCTTTGCTTCTGGTGCCATGAGCAAGGCTGACTGGGCCAGTCAGGGTAGATAGGCCGGGTGCTGTCAGACCGGGGTCCTCCAGCACTGTCTATGTCCGGGTGCAGCTCAAGGACAGGGAGCAAGTCCTTGGGGCAGGGGTAGGTGTCCCCAGGAGAATCAACCTGTATCTGATAGCAGCAGGGCTGAGGGGTGGCAGAAGAGTGGCTGGGCAGCGGCTCAGGTACTTGGCTCAGCTGCCTGAGGCTGAGCTGCAGATGCCCTGGATGAGGCCTTCACCCTATGTCCAGGAAGCCATCCTGCTTTTAGATTTGAGCTAACATTTCTTTTAAAGGTTTATTTTGTCTCCTTTGAGCTGTGACTCTTGCAGCACAGCCCATCGCTTCTTTAGCTTCTCCTCTGCTTTGCTTTGTCATTAACGCAGCTCAGTGCTGGAGAGCAGAGGCTCAGGACAAAGCCAATAAGGTGAGATAGTGCCATCATTACGGATTTGCCCAGAGCCAGACATTGCACCATAGGGCCATACACCCAGCTCAGCGACACTCTGCTGTCCTGGAGCCACCAGGCTGTGTGAGGCTGGCACCTCTGTGCTGAGGCGGGTGACTCAGAGAAGTCCAAGTGCCGTATGCCTCTGGCAAAACCTTTATTGAATGAATGTGAAATCTCATCAAAAGTAAATTGAGTTTCCATGAGAAATCTGGTTTCCATAAAACTGTATTGCCTGACACATCTTATGCTGCCTTGACGTAACTCTCAGAGCCTGCACCAAGCCAGCAGATCACGAGGAGTGTGCCACAAACCACCTGCCATATAAAGCCCTGTGTGCCCACACTGGATCCCACAGCAGGGGCTTCAGCTCCTTTGCATCCCAAAAGGGCCCTGTGTTCACCCCTCTGGCTGGGCACAGGGGCCAGTACTGCCCATCCCAGCACAATACTCACTTCTGAACCTTGGGTGGCTTCTCCGGCTTCTCTGGGTAAGGGATGATGAAGTCAATGGCTGAGTCAGGCTTCTGAAGCAGCGTGCCCAACTTGGTCTTGATCTCCTTGGCCCTGTAGGAGGGAAGGAGCAGTGGTGGGTCAGGCGGAGGGATGGGGCAGCAGGGATGGTCCCTTCCCTGTGCCTGCATGGACCCCAGCAGGGACCCTGGCCTGGCTGCTGGTGAGGTACAAAGCTGCGTAAATTAATTACACATGGACAAATGGACACTAATGCTGTAAAGATGCCTGGTTGAGGCATTTCAAGCTGGGCACTCAGAATTAGCGGCAGCTCTTGATCTTGATCTCTTTGCTTTGTCCCCATCTGTGGCTGGGATAATTGTATCAGTGGAGCTGGCAGGCTGCTCTGAGGATGAATTAGGGGATGTGTGTGCAGCACTCGGTTTCTATAGTGATGTGCCCTGAAGAAACATTGGCCAGGAGATGAAGGAGCTGTCTTGGAGAAAAGGCTGTGCAGGGTGCTCTGCTGGGCTCCGCAGAGGTACCTGCCCCACACTGAGCCCCATCCTGCATTGCACCCATCAGCCCTGAAACACCAGTGGCCTCCAGAGCAGGGTGCCATCCCCAGGTCCTGGACTGCAGCCAGAGAGAGCAGGAAACTGTCCTCATCATGTCACCTGAGCTTTTTAAGGTCACTGCTCCACCTTCAGAGATGCACGGTGCAGCCCCCGAGCCCAGGGCTCTGCTGCTGAGCATCCTCACAACAAGCAGCCAAAATCCTCCCTGTCCTGGGGGATGTTGTTGCTAACACACAGGTCAGCACATACCTCTGCACCTGCCAAAAGAAGGATGAAACACTCCTTGGTGTGTTCTGGGCCCACCCCTAACCCTCCCAAGCACTCATGGCTGGGGGCTTCCTCCTTTCTAGGCACTTTTACCAGGATTATATTATTTTTCTGTTGCTCTCTTGGGGAACACCAACAACGTGTGCTGCTAGCAATCCATCACACTTTCTGCTAGTGCCCACCATTTCTCTGAGCACTCCTAAGTGATATGTAGTAATATATATGCCTTATGTCTGCAATGGGAAGGGTCCTGCAAACCGGTAACTTCTAGGTCCTGCTTTCCCTGGGCAGAGGGGGAAGAAGGATTTCGGGAGGTGAAGTGGTCAGACTAGCAAAGGAGTTTCTGTCTTTCGTCCTTCATCCTTTTGGAGGGTACATAGACAAGTGGGATCCTGGGATTGAAAACAGGTCCAGCTGTCGCCAATTATGTGTCCATTTGTGCAATATGGCTTGCACTGTGCCCCTGAGCATCCATAGCCACCAAGGAAGCTCCCCTCTGCTGCAGCTCAGTGTTGGTAGCGAAAGCAAGTTGAGCTTTTGCGGAGAAAACATGGGTGTGCTGGGCAAGACTGACCAAATAAACGGGGGGAAATGGACACACCGCTGCCCCACCCCCATCTTTGTGGGCAAAGATCTTCCCTGGCACAGCAACATTTGGTGACATCCAGGCTCACTGGCACAGGGGGTGGATGAGAACAAGGGGACATGCTGCTGCCCCACAGGCAGGCTGGGCTCAGTGATTTTGCCACAGTGTGGATGTCAAAGCCGGGCTGCAGCTCCCTGGCCTCAGTGATCACTGCACTTCTCTCTGCTGTTTATTTTCACAAGACCTCTGTGGACCATTGCTCCCTTGCTATTGTCTGCTATTTAATTTCCATTCCTTTAATTTTTTCCCTTCCCTATAAAATTGTTTCTGCATTTTGGTTTTCTACCCCATGGGTGACTTTTTGTAACCTGACATGGACTTTGCTCCCCAACCAGCTGACCCCCAACTTCTGCTGCAGAAACCTGCCCCCCCAACAGCCACCCTTGGATGGGAGCAGACAGAGGATGTCAAGGCCACCACTGGTCAACACAGGAGCAGGCAGCAGAGCCGAGCCTGGGTCTGTAATGGACTGTCCGCAGCGGGTGTCCAGCACAGAGCAGAGCAGAGTCAGAAATCCGACTGTTTTCATGAAAAACATCAGCAGTTACAGGGAAAACTTCCATTGCTTGTGCTTCTGAGAAAAGTTGAATCTTGCCTGGAAGTACCAGGACCTTAAGGTGAAGGGTGATGATGTCCCCACGCTCCCTGCACCGAGGTGTCTCCGGGACAGGGACGCTGCCAGTTCATTCTACTCCCTCTAATAAATAAACCAAATGTGGATAAGTGCTCCAAGATGGAGCTGGCTCCTAGTGCCCAGAGCCTGGGGTTGCCTCTCCTGTGAACCTCAGGTGCCCCTTGGCATCCCACAGGCTGGCACTGCCATGCTGGGACCCCAGCAGCGGGCAAGGGCAGCAGGAGATGCAGCCCCATTTAGCAACAGGTGGGTCCAGAGGATGCTCCAGGGAAGCTGGTGGGGCATAAGAGCCTCCCCCTGCCTCTGGTTTTCCTGACATCTGTGCTTGTGGCCACTGCTCTGGGCAGGGAAGGGAACACATGGGTTCAGGGAGCATCTCCCTAAAAGGGGCTGAGCAGAAATGCCAGCTGCTACCTGGTCCCTCTCCCTGCCACCACCCCATACTTAGGAGAGCAGAACTGGGGATGCTGTGCACCAGGGAAGGTCCCCTCTGGGTGATCAGACCAAGTGCCCAGTCCTGGGAGTTTCATCGGGCAGAAGTAGGGGTGAAGAGCAAGGGGAAAGGGGCTCACCCATCTCTGAAGTGAGGAGCGTGGATGGCAGGGGATCCCCAAACAGGCAGGGGGAAAACATGAGCTGTGCTGGGAGCAGGGGCACCAAGAGCCTAATCTAACACACAACAGCCAAAGGAGGTGAGAATATAGGACCAGGACCCTGTCACTGTCTGAGCAGGACCTGAGGACCTCACTACCCTGGTGCAGGTGGGGTGAACACATGCCAAGATTTGTATGCGATTGATGACAGCTTCACACGGCAGGAAGCAGAGTCCTGAGTAATGCTCAAACTTGGTTGAAAATCTTGCTCTCTAATTCCTGCCCTCTGACAGTGACTTATGACCAACATCTGTTGGGCTCAAAGGGCACTAATGGGTCTTAATAGCCCTGAGCAGCCCCATCTGAGCCCCACACCCTGCCCACAACTGGAGTATCCATTTCAGCTCAGCCCTGGGGCTAACTTCCCTTTGGCTGTGCTGTAGGTGGGCTTCTCTCCAGCCTGGTCTCCTGGCTCAATATTGGATCTATATTCCAGGCCCACTGCCTGCTGCTCCCCATGGAGCTCCCTGGATGGCTCCATCCCTACTCCATCTCATGAGGCTGTTGATGGATGGACCATCAGCGGCTTCCCACCCTGCTGAAGCCCTCCAGGTCCCAGTGTGGGGACAGCAGCAAGTACCTCCCCACCCCAAGCAAGTCCTCAGCTGTGGGGCCTTCACCAAGCAGAAGGGGAGACTGCAGAGATGAGGAGGCTTGTTGAAAGGATGCGAGAAAGGACAGCTGGAGGGCTGAGCACTTGCAGGCTGGTGAGAGGGAAGGATTTAAAGACGTTATCCTGGCGTCCTCTAGCAGATGTACGACAAGCTTTCAAGCAAGACTTCAGCAAAGGCTAAACAGCAGGGTAAAAAAAGGCAATTATAAACAAAAAGGCACCCTCTGAAACCCCCCTTAGCCATGCCTGAGTGAGAAAAAGCAAGAGAACCGTAAACTGTGGAAGGTTAAGTGTGAGAAGATATGGGAGCAAGCCAAGAAAAAGTCTGAGAAACAGCTTCCAAAAAGCATTAAAAGAAAATATGGGCTCTGTCAAACACATCAAGAGCAAGAAGGCAGCTGGGGAGGGCCGGGAGAGACTCCTGCTTTAGAAACAAAACAAAACAAAAAAAGAAGCTTGAAGAAGTTAAAGCTATAGCTGAAAGCTAAAGCTGCTTCTGTGCCCGAGGGCAGAGAGGTGCCAGAGAGAATGCTCCTTGCAGGAAAAAAGGCTCCAGGAGGGATTCAGGGAGCTGTGAAACTGCAAGTGTAACACTGTACGGACATGTCAGCAGCAGCTGTATCGGACAGCCATAGTGGACACATGGACAAATATGGTCTATTGGAGAGCAGTCAAAGCAGCTCTGTCAGTGGGAAGAGATTTCTTCAAACCTTCTGGCCCTTTCTGAAGAGGCCAGTAAGCGTGTGCCTGGGGAAGAGTCTGGGGATACCAGCCTCTTGGGTCTGCAGGAGATCTTGAATGGGCTTTCCAGACCCCAGGCAGCTGCAGAGGGGAAGGTCATCTCATGGATGACACTGTAGGGAACAGTGTGGGAAAGGTAGCACACAATGCATAAGGGACATGGTGTGTTTTCCTTGGTGAAGATGGTCCTGGGGGAATGCAGGCAGGGACCATGCTGTTAAATATGTCACACACATGGATAGAAGGGCCAAGCAGCAAATACTGCGTTACCCAGGTACAGCACTTGGGGACCAGTTGTGTGGGGAACTGCAGGAGGTTCTCATGAGACTGGCAATGAAGCGGTTGTCAAGATTCCTCATAGAGCAATACGAAAGGAGGCACACGGGACAAACCCAGCCCTAACTCCGTGTATAAAATAAGCTAAATGGCCTTCCAAGAGTGAGGCTATGAAGATATAACAGAGGTCAGCACGGCAGCAGCTAAAAAAAACCAAACGTGGTATTAGAAAGTAGTAGAAGAGTGACAACAAAGATTATAGCAGAGCAGAAATGTGTTCACCCACATCTGGAAGAGTGCTGCCTGCAGCACAGGAGGCTGCAGGAGACCAGGCCAGGAGAGCATGGGGCCACAAGGATGGCCAAAGGGCACAGTTCAAGCAAAAAAAACTGTCACAGGCCCACACTCCTGTTCATACCTGTGGTGGGAATTTGCCTTGCTTTCAGGCAAACAGCATCAGTTTTACGTGATGAAGGGAGACTTTGCCCGAGATCCCCCAGGACAGTGAATGCCACCCTCATTCTCATCTGAAAAACAGTACTAGGGCTTGCAGCTGCAAGGAAATCCTCACTGGGTAATTCACCTCTAAAGTCTTTTACGAAGTTTCCTCCTTAGGTGAAGGATCACATGCCCTGTTGCTGCAGGAATGTCCCAGCCTCATGCCCCCCCGTTGCATCTCTGCTTCTCACGGGTTCCTCTCCAAAGCCCCTCTGGTTCCACAGGAGGGGAGCAGGGGGCAAGTTTTGATCCAAATGGGAAGGGCTGGAGCCTGCCTGGGTTCCCAAGGGGTGAGAGCAGACTAGAAAGCAGCACCACGACCTTGGGCAGGTTTCAAGATGAGTGACAGAGTGGAGAGGGATGAAGATAAGGATGAGGATGGGTGCCAAGAGCTGGGTAGAGCAGACATTCTGCCCAGAGCTGAGCCTCATGAGAGAGGCCAGGGCTGACTAATCTGCGTGTGAGGGAGATGCAGGCAGTTAAAAAGGATTTTGAGGCACTTTGGAGCCAGGGCTGGTTTCACCTCAGAAAGACAACCCGCTTTCCTGCTTTTTTCCTCCATGCCATGTTTTGTAAACATTAGTCTGAGGACAACATGCTCCTACATGTTGAGGTTGAGGGGTGGGTTTCCAGAGGGTCCCAGCCACTCACAGCATCCCACTGAATCCCCCCGCCAGCAAGCCTCCCTTCCCTCCCAGTTCAAAGCTAGGTGATCCCAGTCTCCATAAGAGAGGTCCATCATGGGGATGTGCTGGAGGAAGAGCCTCTCTGCCCCCAGCTAAGCCCTGCAGGGAGGCAAGTGCCCCAGCATCCCCGCACGAGCTGGCCACTCTCACCTCTCCAGGCACGTGTGGGGCAGCGCTGCTAATCCTTTGCACATCTTGGCGGGCTGTAGTTTTCCTCGGCCACAAGAAGAGTGTGAGCGATGGCTAAAGCAGGCAGCAGTGGCTCTGTCTGCAGCCCAACTCCCTCCTATATAGCGCCGCGGGCTGGACCCCTGCCAGCCCTGTAACCAATGCCGTCTGTCCCGCCGCAGCTGGCCCTGGCCCCAGAGGCTTCTGGATTTTGTTTTCTCTTCTCTAAGCTTGCACAGGGAGGGGGAATGTGGTTTTGCTGGGGTGAGCTCAGGTAATCAGATTGGAAGGGCCAAGCTGCTGCTGGGGGGGAGCGCTCCAGGAAGCATTTCCTTTCAATGATATATGAGGGTCTGGGTCAGTATTTAGAAGAGCCAGGTAGAAATGCTTCTTTCAAGTGAGGTTACTTTCAATGAAAAATGTCACTTTCATAAAAAGAAATGTGCATAGGAGAAGTCTTGCTGTTGATTTTAAGGCTGTGGCTAATGTCAAAATTTTCACAGCTTCAACAATGGTTATTTGCTGGTGGAGAACTGACTATTTTTGTTTTCCAGAACAAATTCATTTTAGCGTAAGCTTGAAAAAAAATAATCTTTTAATCATAGTAAATGTTCTGTTTTTATCTGACAGTGACACTTTGATGAGGCCAAAAAGGATTCCCACCCAGAATTTTGCTAAGTGGAAAATTTGGACCCTTTTTCCATCTCCTTTCAGAGCAGCAAAACATACACCACAGCCTGGAGCTTCCTGCAATGTGGGATGTGGGACCTGAGCAGGGACTGGTCTCTGCCTCCCTCTGTGTGGCTCTGCCCCATCACTGCACCACCAGGATGCAGCCCCTCGCTCACCCAAATCTTGGGTGCTGCACACCAAAGTGTTTCAGGTTTGCTTGGGTAAGACCTCTTTGATTGCTCCTTTAAAACTCACAATCATGGAGCCAGTGCCTGCCTATGGTAATAATATCTGTAACATGAGTTTCTTCTGGCCTCAGCCAGGCACCCCGGCACAGTGTTGGTGCAACCCCAGTGCAATGCTGCCTGCTGAGAGGCAAAGCATGGCAAAGATGGGGACCAGCCTGGCTCTGAGGGGCCCTGTAGCCGAAGTCCTGACTCAGTGGCTCCCCACTGCCACTCAGGAGGAGTCACTCCTAAACACTGCTTAGCAGTGCTTGGAGTGGAGAGGGTAACTGCAGCCATCCCAGATATTTCCCTCTTGGCTTCCAGCTGGGATATGCCAGCCCATCCTTGGCAGTGTCACCTGCAGCACAGCTCCTTGCCCAGAGGGGCATTTTAGAACTAGAGGCAGCACAAGGTGAAAGCCCTCAAACACACACAGGACAGCTATTGGGGCATCAGCACCAACATTTTTTCAGTTTGTGTGGAGGAATTACTCACACCAACATGGGGCTTTTCCACCCCATAGCCATCTCCGTGCAATAACACCTGTCCAGGCACAGGAACAGAGGGCATGAGGCTCTGCTCTGCCCTCAGCTTCTGCTCCACCCAGCCATGGCATCCCCTGGGCATCCTGTGCAGGTTGAGGGCTCAGGGTTCACCCTTGAAAGCTGCCACATGCTTTTCCTCAATCTCAGCTGCCTGGGTGACTTGCAATATGTGCATCTAAGTGCTTTGTTTAACATCCACAGCTCGGAACTTGAAACAGGAGACTTTGCTCACAACCTGGCTGTCCAGACTCACTCCAAGGGCACTAATGGCCTGAATTGCCCTGATGAGCCTCACCTGCCTCCTTAGCCTGGAGCTACATTGAAGCTCAGCCATGGGCCCCCAGCTTTTCCCCCTCTCAGCAGTGTCAGAGGTGTGCCTGGATCTGTCTCCTGGATGGACTTGGGACCTGCATCACAATTCTATCTCCCGCTTTTCTGAGATCATGCAGTAAACAATGTCTGCATTTCAGTGTGTGAGTACAGTAACTGAAAGCTAAAAATCTGCTAGAAACCATTTCTCCCTAGAAAGCTTGAGTTAGTTTTTTTCTGTCTTGTAACTGAAATTGAATGTAAAAAGTGCATCTTAAAATTTCTCTAGGCTTGTGCTGATTAGAGACCCTCAGCTGCACCCAAGCAGGGATACCAGGCTGCTGGATGAGGGGCTGACCGTTCCTGCTACCCAGCACTGATGTGCCCACCAGCCTCCCTTGTGACTTACGCAGAGGGGAAGGAAACAACATCAGTCACAGAGGATGGAGGTACTTTACTCCCTTAAAAGATGCTATTGTTTTGCCTTCTTCACAGAGGAGTTGGGAGAGGGGTCTGTAATTGTCATGGAGGTGCCTCACACCAATTTGGGGATAGCCCAATTGCCCTTTCTCCGAGGAGCTCGGGTGCAGCCCTCTGTAGCTCTGGAGAGACTGCAGCCTTGGAAGCTTGGCTGGGCTGTTGGGCTATGCCAGCTGTGCTTGGGGCCAGAGACTGTGTCAGGGCCATTCCTTTACTAGCAGGGATGTCACCAGGGTATCCCGAGTGCCAGGTCAGTACCTGCCAGCTGGATGGATGCTTTGAAAGGCCCCTTTGAAGTTGAGGTTCTGTTTGCAGGGTGCTTTGTCAGTTGGCTGGGCACATCCCGGCACAGAAGAAAGCAGATGGCAGTGAGGGGTGGGCAAGAGGTGCTGGTGGTTCTCACAGCTGCCAGGCTGGGAAGGGCAGTGGGGCTATGGGACCACATGGGAAACCCCCACAACCTCCGGCTCGGCTGCTGAGCCATTGGGAACGCAGTTATTTTTTTTCCTCATTAATCTTAAGTAATAAAGTCAGCGCTGGAGATCCCGGGGGAGTCAGATCTGTGGGATCAGGCGGTTTGTGTGAATGCTATCCAGCAGTCACCGAGCACTCCTTACGTGCTCTCCTTCCAGGCTAGTGTCCCTGGAAAGCAGACAGCCTCTCTGGGCCCCAGCCCTGCAGAGCTCCCCCTGCCTGGAGCTTTGCTCTGTCAGATCCCATGGAGAACTGGTTCTGTCCCCTAAAGACTTCTACTTACTTTACCTCTATCAGTCCTGAGTGGGTAAATCGTTTGGTCCTGTGGCTCTGCCATAGTTCAGTGACTGATGCACTATAATTTCTTCCACAGTCCTGGGGTGGGGGTTTAACGAATGCACAGAGCAAGTTGGGGAAACTGAGGTCCAAAGTGAGCGATGAAGTTTCATGTGAGAGTCATAAGGAAGCCAGTCCATGCGCTGGGATTGCAGTTGTGCATTTTAGCAGAGACTTATGTGAAACACTGCAAAAGAAACTGTATACCATTGAGCAGAAACGGGGGTTACACAGAAATAGCTTGTATTTTCCACAGACCTTTGTCCAGTAAGAAATGTTTGGTTTGAGCATTTCAAGGCTTTAGAGTGCAAAGAAAATGTTTCCAATAAGAAACTACCCAGACCTTCCTTTCTTCCCACGACAGCTTAATTTCCTTAAGAGCCCTTCTGGGAGAGCTTTTTGGAGATCCAAGTGCACTCAAAGGGCCAGATTGTCTTGTGTACACAATGGCTAGTTTCCTGCAAGAGCACTCTAGGTCTGTGGCTTGCAACTGCCCCCTCAAAAGCCATGTGGAATCTCCCATTACACCAGATTTATCCTGCCCTCTGTTATTTCAAGACTTTATTATCCTTTCTAACAACTTGCCTTTTATAGAAGGCAGCCCCGCTGCTTTGCAGTTTCACATTTCCCACCAGAATGTTTTAAAAAATTAGTATAATATTTAACAATATTGGTTTTTTGGTAGAGGGATTACTGTAATTCTCACCCAGGTGAGTATTTAGCAGTTCATCTGAGTGCTCCTTCTGGCAGATCTTTTAACCACGTATTGTAAAAAGAGGCTGACAAAATTTATTTATTTTTTTTTATTTCCCCAGTACCTTGGGACAGTCATGCAAATGCATGTCCCCTAAGGAATGAGCATAGTATGAGCTTCTTCACAGCAATGGCCACCACAAGTAACTCGCCAAGCTTTTCCGTGATGGCTCTTTTCCTTCTGATAGAGCTTGATGATGTCCCATCCCCAGGGCTCCCTGGAGAGCTTTCTGCTTCTCACTTTCTCATGATGAATTTTTACGCTTATAGGATGTTCTGTGGCCTGTTTTTCACCTGTAACTTTCCAGAGTTTGTATTCTTTTTTCACTCTCTCATCTGTATGCAATTTCCATTTCTTTTAAGGTTTTGCCACTTCAGGTGTTCATTTTCAGTCCCTCGTATAAGCACATCACCTTTTTTAAGGCCAGCTTACCTCTCATTTCCCTTTTGACATTAAATATTACTTGAAAGTTACTGCTTTTGCTCTCACCAGGACAGTCTGATCAGTAATTGCAGCTCTGTGTCTCCTCACTTGTTCCCTTTGAACTAAGCTCTGTGCATGGTTCAAGAACCACTCGGGTAATACACAGTGTGGAGTTACACCATCCCACTGCCTCCACCAAGCTTCTGAGGTCCAGACCAATGATTAAAACACCCATGTAGGCGGAAGGAGATAGGGGATCCCAGCTCCCCTGACTTGCTGCATCCAAGTCACTGACACAGGAGCCATGGGTGAGGTCAAAGAGGAGAAAACCCTGGAAAGCAGCATTACTGGGAGCACTGGGACTCTGGCCAGCTGGGAATTTGGGAGTCACGTAAATCCTGCATCCCAGCTGCCAAGCCACCAAGTTCCTCGACCCCAAGCACGAGGCCTGAGAACAGCCAGGGCCACAGCTGGGACAAGTCACTGCTCCTTGAGCCTGCTCTGTGCCCGCAGCAGGGACCTGCTCTCCTTCCAGCACTGGGGCAGCACAGGGCAGGGGCAACCCCACCCTGAGACATGCACAGGGCTCACCTCACCTACTGCACACACAGAGCACCTTTGGGAACAGGGCTGAGCTCTGGTTCACTTGTGTCTGGAAGGAAAGCCCAGGGGAGCCAGCGGTGACAGGAGCTTTCAAGTCAATGCCCATATTTGTGTGACGTTTATGCTGCTATAGGTGCTGAAGTGACAGCCTGGGTGTGAACCCCAGCACTGCTGTAGCAGCTCCTCTGCCCCCAGAGCAGGTCAGTGAAAACAAGGCATATGCAGAGACCTACTGTGGGCAGAGTCAGCACCCCAGGAACATCAGCAACTGCTGCTTAGCTTCCAGGAATCTGATATACAAGCAGCACTGGTGCCACCATGTGCTCTGTGGGGTGCAGCTGCAGTGCTGTCTCTGCCCTCTGTATTCCTTCCAGTGTCACCAAGTCACAATCTGTGAACAGATGCAGTTGGGTTGGCAATAGGCAGGAGACAAACACGATTTCAACACATAGTTAGCACAAACAGACCAGTCGTGGGATTTTATTTAAGGTATGAATTCAACAACATTGCCCTGGATTACACCATTTTTACCCAGATTTGTATGCTGGATTCAAGCAGCGTAGCACTTTGTTTCTCCTCACCCACCAGCCAGCACCTACATTTTTGATCACGTGACAGAATCAACTGTCATGCAAAGTACACCTCTACCTCCATGTTGGCCGTGCAAGCACCCCACTCCTCTCCCACATGTGCGTTCATCCTTGGCCCAGAAGAGCATCTGCACAATGAATCAAGCTCTTTCCTGCCCTTCCCCTTTGCCCTATGTGCCCTGCTGCAGTGCTGCCTTTCCCAGCTCATGGATGGCTGCATTCTCCAGCACCTCCACCTTCCCCTTGCCTGCCTGTAGCACACTGGCCACCATAGCCCTGGCCACTGTTTCCACAGGCACTGAGTAAGCGGTGGGGAAGACCCGAGCCACAACACCCAGAAACTGCTGGGCCATCCATTCCATGGGGCGGGACTCCTGGCGCTTACACAGCAGCACCCTGCAGAGCGAGGAGGTAAGGTGGGTCAGGTTGAAACTATCTCCAGGGAAAAGCTAGGGACTGGATTCTCCAACTAGGCCAGGGACCCAGCCCAGCTTGCTAAACTCACGTGGGGGCTGTGGGGGTTTGGCCAGGTCCCAAATCGTGACTAAGCTAAGCCCTGGGGCACTAATTTACTTTCCCAGCAGTGCTGTCAAACCCAGGACACCAGTTCTCCCAGGCCTCAAGAGCTGGGAGGATACAGGTGAGCTTCTCCCCTGCAAAAGGTCAAGGTCTGTGTCTCTTCTGTGTCTGCGGTAAGCTTTGACCTACGTCCCCCAACCTCTGCTTTCCACCCAAGCCTCTTCTCCTTCCATGGCATGTTGGATGGGCTGTGGGAAACCGCTGTGCTTGCTCCCTGCAGCACTGGGAAGCAGTGTGCTCATCCAGGAGCTGCATCTGCAGCTAGTGGCTTTCTCCAACTTCCTTTGCCAGCCCTCCCCTTATGCATCCTTTTTCTCTTTCTCCATCTCCCAGCCTACTTCCCTGTAACCCTCCACCTGAATCCTGAGCCCTCCCTCCTCCACTGCTACTCACGCTGGCCGGAGAATGGTACAGCGATCAAAACCAACAGCCTGGACCAGGTTTTCCACTTCTCCCTGTCAGAGCAGTGGGGCAGGATGAAAGAAGACAAGGATGACTGCAAGCACTGTCCCTGCCGTGCCATTTATGCCGTGCCATAAATGTAAATCGGAAGGAGAGAGTTGCTGAGCCGTGGGGAGGATGGCAGTAATGCCAACACTACAAGCCAGGCACCACTTGGGCAGCAAGCAGCACTCCAGGAAAAGGCAGAGTCCACGGTGGACACACTGACCGTTAGTCAGCAGCGCACCCTTGCAACCATCACGCTAACTGCAACTGGATGCTCCTGAGAGCACACAGTGTCCAGCCTGGGGATCCTAGCACAAGGCACCGGCAGGCAGCAGTGAGTCCAGGAGATGTTGGGGGCTGCAGCATACAACACACAGGAAAAAAACCCTTTCATGATGGGTATGGTCACATCCTGTGAGCCTGTGGGGTCTCTATCCCTGGACAGTTCATGTCTTGCCTGGACACAGCCCTTGAGCCTCCCCAACTAGCTGTGGGGAGATGGGGTTGGGCTGGAGACCTCAGAGGGTCTTTCTGGTGGTTTGAAGAGAGAGATGGATGCTGCATGCAGGTGCTATGCTGCTTTGAAGCAGCTACCCTGCCAGCCCCTCTCCCTCACCCCCTTTGTCTCCCCACCACCAGCAGGACCCTCAGAGCAATCTGCATCTTTTGACACATCAGCTCCTGCTTCCCTCCCGAGCATCCCAGAAGAAGCCCACCCCAGCTGCCTCCTCACCTTCACACGGAGATAGAGGAAATGGCTGTGATGGTTTGCCCCTCGGGAGGACTGCAGGACAAAGTGTTTGCAGCCCCCTGCCCGGGCCAGCTCAGCTGCCTGCGCAACATAGTCCCGGTCCACACGGATGAAACCGTCCTGCAGGTAAAGGGGGAAAAGGAGGGTAAGCATGGCGGGGGAGAGGGCAGGCAGGGAACCCGGGGTGGGGGGGTGTCACCCACTCACCACTCCAGCCTTGGCTCTGGTGGTGCCCAGGCAGCAGAAGCCAACATCGTGTCCCTGGAAGGCAGCAGCATGCTCGCTCAGACGCTCAAAGTCCACCACCGCCTGCTCCTGCGGGGAGGCCCGAGGGTCAGCACCCCGTTCCCGGCCGCCCCCCGCTTCTCCGCCGCCCCCCGGCACCCGTATCCCCGCCGCACCACGGCCGCTCCCGCTTCCTCGCCCAGGCTCAGCCGGCGCCGCCCGACCAGCGTCACCCTGGTGAAGAGCTGCCGGGACAGCAGCTCCCGCAGCAGCGCCCGGCCCGTCTCCCCGGAGGCGCCCAGCACGAAGCAGGCCCTGCCGCCGCTATCGCTGCCCGCCGCCGCCGCCGCCATGCCAAGGGAGCAGCAGCCGGGAGGCGGCGCGAGGGCGGCGAGGCGGGCCCGGGCGTGAGGCGGCCGCCCTGACGCCCGGCCTGTCTTCCGCCTGCCCGGGGCGTACTGCCAGGAGAGCCGGCCTCTTCCCGGCGGTACATAAGACAACAATCTTCTTCAGGGGCTGGGGGAAGCTATCCGGGGAGACTGCAGGGTCTTTATTCCTCCAGGGAACAGCCTCGCTGCTGCTCCCACCGCGCAGGGCGAGGGGGGACGTCTGCTGGTGTCCCGTCCCTCCGCCCTGTGTCCTTGCGGTGGCAGAGCCCTCGACAGAAAGAGAATCTCTGTGCCCTCGCTGCTCAGGCGGAGGATGCGTCCCGGGAGGGATGCTCCGTGGGGTCTGTGACCTGCCGGGCGGCTCCTCCTCAGAACCCACTGGGCTCAGTGTGCCATGTAGTTATGTCCCCAGGGCAGAAGGTGAGCCACCTCCCCACCGGCACCAGCTCCGGGCCCTGCCACAGCCGTGGGACATGCACCCCAGCTGTGATGGCAGCCCTGGCCACGGGCAACAGCCACTGGTGCCTGAGGAGCAAAGGGATGGAGACCACTTCCCTGGGGGGCCCTCGCTGAACAGGTCATGGCATGTGCTGGTGTCCTGGTTTGAGCAACACTGGACTAATTTCTCCTCTAATACCTGGGAAAACTGCACTTTTACAAGACTCTAGTGTCTGAATTTGTGAAAATACTTACTTTATAGCCAGCTGTGGTATGTGGGTTTCAAGGTCTTGGCATTTTTGATCCTTGCCAGGTGCAGGGATGAGGAGGAGTGAGACCCAGGCACTTGACCCAAGCTGGCCAACAGGGTTATTTCACATTGTGAATGTCACGTTCAATATAATTTAGACAGTTTGCTGGGAAGCTCTCGCTTTTCTATGATGGCTGTGATCTTGAGAACTCCTTGACCTGGTGCTGGACCTCTGAGCCCTTTCCTTCCTCCTGAAGCCATAGCTCTTGCAGTTTCCTGACCTGGTGCTGGACCTCTGAGCCCGCACAGCTTCCTGTTGATAAAATGGGCTGAGTATAATCCTTGTGTATTTTATATCGGTACTGGGATCAATACTGGTTCTTTAGTATTATTAATGTTAATTATTTAGTCTTAATCTATTAAATCTGTTTATATTTCAACCCTCATGTTTCCTTTTTTTCCCACTGATTCCCCTTCCCAGGTAGGGAGGGGTCATCAGCTGACAGAATAGTTGCCTAAATGACAATAAATTGCTGTGAGTTCCTCAAATCGTAACAGCTGTCAAGCACAGATCCCCCTGCTCCAGATCCCTGTCCAGATGTTGTTCCTCTGATGGGGATGATGGCAATCATCACCAGAGCAGTCCAGGTCCCATCAGGGGCCAACCCAGGGCATGGCTCTGGAGTGGGTACATGGGCACCCGGGGGCTTCGCGCAGCCGCTCCCATGGGTAGCATCAAGGGGCCCCGCGGCACCTCGATCCCGTTTGTCCTGATTCCTGGAAAGGGAGGTGCAGAGGCCTGAATAGCTGCTTTCGGGATCAGCCAGGCAATTTTCCAGCCTGGCGTGTCTGCCGAGCACTCCCCCTGGCTGAGGATGAATCCCCAGCGCACGTGCCATGTGCGAGGCAGGACACGCGTCATGACCGTCACAGGGTTAATGGCCAGCATCCCGCTCCACCTGCCAGTGTGCTGTTGGCACCCACCACTGTGCGCCCTGTCTGGCGGGCTCTACCCTGAGGCTGCAGGCAAACGCAGGTGGGTGCAGAACAGGGAGGCTGGGATGTGCTGGGGCTCAGGGGGTAATGGGACAAGTGCTTGAGGCTGGGAGGGGTACCATATGATGTGACAGTGTGATGTATTGGCAGCAATGTGTATGGGCGTGTGGTATGCTATAGGGTTTCGTGGGATGGTGGGGCCAGTGCAAAGACAGGGACCTGTTGGAGTGGATCCAGAGGAGGACCACAAAAGTGATCAGAGGGCTGGAGTACCTCTCATGTGAGCACCTCTCTCAGCCTCAACCTAAGCTGAGAGAGTTGGGTTTGTTCAGCCTGGGGAATAGAAGGCTCCAGGGAGATCTTACTGTGGCCTTCCAGTATATAAAGGGGGCCTACAGGAAAGATGGAGACAGACTTTTTAGCAGGGCCTGTTGTGATAGGACAAGGGGTTATGGTTTTAAACTAAAAGAAGGTAGATTTAGACTAGATAAAAGGAAGAAATTTTCGACACTGAGGATGGTGAAACACTGGAACAGGTTGTCTGAAGAGGTGGTAGATGCCCTATCCCTAGAAACATTCCAGGCCAGGTTGGACAGGGCTCTGAGCAACCTGACGTAGTTGAAGATGTTCGTGATCGCAGCAGGCAGGTTGGACTAGATGACCTGCATACATCCCTTCCAACACCAACTCACCAACTATTCTATAATTCTATGATTCTGCAATTCTATACCTCTGGGGAGGGGTGGGATCAGGATGCATGGGGGCCATGCCCATTGCTCACAGTCTGCTTCTCCTCCACGGCAGGGCTCTGTGGGGCCAGCCAGGTGCTGGGGTGCCCAGTCTCCTGCCGGCATGGAGGCACGGTGCCGTCACTGCGCAGCATTCGACTGCATGCCCCAGCCAGCAGCCTGCTGCCCTGACTGGATGGCAGGGCTGCCCGACGCCTTGCCCCTCTCCCGCCTCTCCATCCCTGGCACCCACGACTCCCTCAGCCTGTTTGGCGGCCGGCGCCTGCGGTGCCAGAGCTGGGGCCTGGAGGCCCAGCTGGCAGCCGGCATCCGCTTCCTGGACGTGCGCTGCAAGCTGGCACGGGGCGAGCTCCATGTCTACCACCTCTGCACCTTCCAGCGGGCCAGCCTGCGGGGGGTTCTGCGCCGCACCCTGCGCTTCCTCCGCGCCCACCCTGGAGAGGCTGTGCTCATGCGCATCAAAGAGGAGCTGCCCATCTTCTCCCGGCCTGGCTTCGCCGCTCGGCTGCACCGCTGCCTGATGGAGGAGGGACAGGGCCGTGTGTGGTGCCGGGAGGAGGTGCCAACGCTGGGCCAGGCACGGGGAAAGATCGTGGTGCTGGAGGCACTGGCGCGGGAGGTGCTGGGCATCCCCTATGAGCAGCTGAGCATCAGCGATGCCTGGAATGTCCTCTCACTGAAGCGCAAGTGGGCCCAGGCACGACGGCACCTGGAGAGGGCAGCCGGTGGGGACCCTGCCACCATGCACCTCACCTTCTGCTCTGGCAATGGGCTCTTCACCTGCCCCGAGGAGGTGGCCCGCTTCGTGAACCCCCGCTGCTACCAGCACCTGCGGCGCCACGGGGGGAAGCCCGTGCGCTGGGGGGTGGTCATCATGGACTTCCCTGGGGCAGGGCTGCTCCAGCTCATCGTGGAGAGCAATGGCCCACCAGCCAGCGGACACACCACAGCAGCCTCCAGCACCCCCACAGGAC
Source organism: Nycticryphes semicollaris (assembly GCA_013400055.1). Classification (NCBI taxonomy): domain Eukaryota; kingdom Metazoa; phylum Chordata; class Aves; order Charadriiformes; family Rostratulidae; genus Nycticryphes; species Nycticryphes semicollaris. The sequence goes on along the minus strand of VXBJ01001537.1, from coordinate 7,123 downwards.
TCCCATGGCATCCCCACAGCAGAGGGGACAGGCGCTACAGCCGGCACAGCTCCTCTCGCTGCCCACGCCGGTGTCCATCAGGACGGACACTGCTGCCAGCCCCACGCCTCTGCCGAAGGACATCAGCGCCCGTAGGGCAAAAGTGGATTTCTAGCTCTTGCTGGGTGCCAGGAAGTCTTTGTGTGACGATGGTGTGACAGTACCGGAGGTGGCAGAGGGCTGGTGGCTGAGGCTGGAGCCATGCAGACTAAGGAGCTGCCCCTTGCCTGCTGCTCTCCCCTGAGGAGCCAGGTACAGTCCCAGCAGCACAGCAGCAGGGACGGGTGGAGGGAGAAGGTCCTGCCTTGCCTTCTCTCAGGCCTGTTTAAATGCCTCTCTGCGAAACAGTCTTTTCCTTTTAAGGGAAAAAAAATAAAATTAAGCTAGGAAAGTGCTCCCTATGTTGCCTTGCTATTTTCTAGCAGAAAAGTGCAGAAAAGATCTTTTGGATTTGCTACTCAGCTGTGAAAGAGCTGTACCCCTCTTCCCTATGGCCAAAGCAGAGTTAAATTGGTGTTTGTAGCCCTCTTGCTCTTAAAGCAGAGCTGCAAGAGGTCAGAGGAGAAGGAATTAATTTCAAAGGTGACAACAGATGGTTAGGAGCATCCTTCCCCTTGTTATTTTAGCTTCTGTNATCCCTAGAAACATTCCAGGCCAGGTTGGACAGGGCTCTGAGCAACCTGACGTAGTTGAAGATGTTCGTGATCGCAGCAGGCAGGTTGGACTAGATGACCTGCATACATCCCTTCCAACACCAACTCACCAACTATTCTATAATTCTATGATTCTGCAATTCTATACCTCTGGGGAGGGGTGGGATCAGGATGCATGGGGGCCATGCCCATTGCTCACAGTCTGCTTCTCCTCCACGGCAGGGCTCTGTGGGGCCAGCCAGGTGCTGGGGTGCCCAGTCTCCTGCCGGCATGGAGGCACGGTGCCGTCACTGCGCAGCATTCGACTGCATGCCCCAGCCAGCAGCCTGCTGCCCTGACTGGATGGCAGGGCTGCCCGACGCCTTGCCCCTCTCCCGCCTCTCCATCCCTGGCACCCACGACTCCCTCAGCCTGTTTGGCGGCCGGCGCCTGCGGTGCCAGAGCTGGGGCCTGGAGGCCCAGCTGGCAGCCGGCATCCGCTTCCTGGACGTGCGCTGCAAGCTGGCACGGGGCGAGCTCCATGTCTACCACCTCTGCACCTTCCAGCGGGCCAGCCTGCGGGGGGTTCTGCGCCGCACCCTGCGCTTCCTCCGCGCCCACCCTGGAGAGGCTGTGCTCATGCGCATCAAAGAGGAGCTGCCCATCTTCTCCCGGCCTGGCTTCGCCGCTCGGCTGCACCGCTGCCTGATGGAGGAGGGACAGGGCCGTGTGTGGTGCCGGGAGGAGGTGCCAACGCTGGGCCAGGCACGGGGAAAGATCGTGGTGCTGGAGGCACTGGCGCGGGAGGTGCTGGGCATCCCCTATGAGCAGCTGAGCATCAGCGATGCCTGGAATGTCCTCTCACTGAAGCGCAAGTGGGCCCAGGCACGACGGCACCTGGAGAGGGCAGCCGGTGGGGACCCTGCCACCATGCACCTCACCTTCTGCTCTGGCAATGGGCTCTTCACCTGCCCCGAGGAGGTGGCCCGCTTCGTGAACCCCCGCTGCTACCAGCACCTGCGGCGCCACGGGGGGAAGCCCGTGCGCTGGGGGGTGGTCATCATGGACTTCCCTGGGGCAGGGCTGCTCCAGCTCATCGTGGAGAGCAATGGCCCACCAGCCAGCGGACACACCACAGCAGCCTCCAGCACCCCCACAGGACTCCCATGGCATCCCCACAGCAGAGGGGACAGGCGCTACAGCCGGCACAGCTCCTCTCGCTGCCCACGCCGGTGTCCATCAGGACGGACACTGCTGCCAGCCCCACGCCTCTGCCGAAGGACATCAGCGCCCGTAGGGCAAAAGTGGATTTCTAGCTCTTGCTGGGTGCCAGGAAGTCTTTGTGTGACCATGGTGTGACAGTACCGGAGGTGGCAGAGGGCTGGTGGCTGAGGCTGGAGCCATGCAGACTAAGGAGCTGCCCCTTGCCTGCTGCTCTCCCCTGAGGAGCCAGGTACAGTCCCAGCAGCACAGCAGCAGGGACGGGTGGAGGGAGAAGGTCCTGCCTTGCCTTCTCTCAGGCCTGTTTAAATGCCTCTCTGCGAAACAGTCTTTTCCTTTTAAGGGAAAAAAAATAAAATTAAGCTAGGAAAGTGCTCCCTATGTTGCCTTGCTATTTTCTAGCAGAAAAGTGCAGAAAAGATCTTTTGGATTTGCTACTCAGCTGTGAAAGAGCTGTACCCCTCTTCCCTATGGCCAAAGCAGAGTTAAATTGGTGTTTGTAGCCCTCTTGCTCTTAAAGCAGAGCTGCAAGAGGTCAGAGGAGAAGGAATTAATTTCAAAGGTGACAACAGATGGTTAGGAGCATCCTTCCCCTTGTTATTTTAGCTTCTGTTTTTTTCTTGCAGGGGCTTGCCCCAAAAGTCAGGACTGTTAGAGAAAGGCAACTTCAGCAAGCACTGCCAACCCCATACCTGGAGATTTGGATGGTCATAGCAGCAGCAATTCAGATGGGGCTACCCTGTCCCCAGAGTGACACCACTGGGGGACACTGCACAGGGCAAAGCCTGGTGGTTTGCAACAGTGTGAGCAGGGCAGATTGTAGATCCACAAAAGCAAAGTAGTTGAGACCTACAACAGACCTTAAAACATATGTTATGCCAGCACCTGCCCTACCTGCAGAAAATAAATCAGCAATTTAAATAGACTGGGAAGTCGCAGGACACAGTAGCTCCTTGGAGCAGAAAGGTAACCAAGATCCTGGGGTGGGGGGGGAAGCATCAAAAAGTCAGCTGCGCTGAAGTGCGGAGGTAAGAAAGAGAAGAGGAAAGCTCAGCCTCAGCCTGCCAAAAGGTGAAGAACGTCCTCAAGAATGCTTCTGTCTCGAGGAAAAACACAGCTAGGCTCGGTGCCTGCCTGAGGGGTTGCCACAGGATTTCCTGGCTGGAGGAGAGGACATTGTTTGCTCTGCACAGGCCTGGCCATGGCTGGAGATATCACTCTCAGTGTTGACCACGTTCATCCACTGGCCCTGGGTTGGCTGTGGTGGCCCTGCTCAGGGAGCAGGAGAAGGTAGAGCCCATGCTGCAAAGAGCCAAACATAGGGGAGAAGGCAATAGTGTGCAGGGGATGATGGAGGTGACAGAGGAATCAGTCTATGGGCTTGCTTTGTGAAATAGGAGAAAATAACCCTACATTGAACCAGACACATGACGAGCACTGGTGATATCTGGGATACTGGTGGCCTGCTTCATTGGCTGCCAATGCCCCCACTGCCTGGTCTGCCCCTGCGCCAAGCCAGCATGACAGCTCTAAGTATCGCTCTCGTGCTGGGAAGAGGGGTGCCATCAAGGGAGCGCTGGGTGGGTTGGTGGCCTGTCCCAGCCTTCCAGGGATGCATAGTGCTGTGGGCAGCCAGACAGGGCACAGGCAGAGCAGATGCAGTTCCCAGGAGCAGCTCTGCAAGGTGGGTGGTTCTGCTCTCGCCTGGGGCAAGGGCTGCCAGCGGGGCTGCCCCTGGGTGCAGCACATCCCAGGAGCTGCACCCCATCACCCCATACCCACCCTGTGCCCTGACTTGCTGGCAGGGCAAAGGCTCTGCTGGGGATTCCCCGGGTGGGCAGAGCCACTTGTTTACTCCCTACCACACCAGCAGTGAGATAACTTCAGCGTTTTCTACACCCCCGGCATCCTGTTTGGCGAGCCTTTATCTGTGCCATGCAAGTGTTGCTGCTGCCAGGCACCAGGGAGCTGGCAGGCCGCATGGGCAGGGGTCCCCAGCTGGCAGCGGTGCCCAGTGAAAAGGCTCTCCACCACTGGTGTGGCAGGGGAAAGGTGTGAGTCAGAAAGCTGTCCTCCAGCAGAGATCAAAGAAATTCCATCTAAATTCCATAAGAAATTACATCTAAACATGACGAGGAACTTCTTCACTTTGAGGGTGGCAGAGCACTGGACCAGGCTGCCCAGAGAGGTGGTGGAGTCTCCATCACTGGAGACATTCCAATCCTGCTTGGACAAGTTCCTGTGCAACCTGCTCTAGGAGGACTTGCTTTGGCAGGGGGGTTGGACTAGATGATTTCTGGAGGTCCCTTCCAACCCCGTATCATTTTGTGATTCTGTGATTCAGTGAAATGTCTCTGAGAGGGACCGGGTGGCACAGGCAGGAGAGATTTGCCCCAAACTATCCCTGTGGCTGGGATTGCCCAGTGCCGCAAAGTCCCTGTGGTTGAGGGGGTGTGGGGTCACACAGCCCCTGGGCAGTCTTGGAAGTGTCCTCGTCCTTCTGGTCCCAGCTAATCCTTAACACGCTCTCACCCCCTCCAAGCCAGGGCATCGCATGAATAACGCGCCTTTCCATGGGCAAACACTTTCAAATTGGGAGAAAGATTTTATTGGGTGCTGCTTCCCTCCGGGGCTGTTGGAGGAGGGTCTGGCTGCTCAGGCCACGGATCGAGCTGGGAGACATGTCCAAAGGCACCCTGCAGCTCAGGGACACTCTTTGGGTCAAACGCCCCCTGGGGACCGGTGGTGGTGGGGAGCTATCCCATGCCTGCACTCATGAGGTGTCTCTAGAGCCTCAGAAAGAGCCACCTTGTTCCCCAGCATGGCATGGAGGGTTGGCAGCAGTGAGGCTGCACCTCGACAGGGTAATGGGGACTCATCAATACCACATCATGCTCCTGTAGGGGTACCACCGGGTGCCTTCTCACTCCAGTAGCCTGCTGAGCTCTCCCCAGCAGCAGGGGTGAGGGGGGCTCCTCAGGAAGGTGCCCACTGTATCACCAGTGGCAGCCAAGCTGGGAAGGGTGTGTCAGGGTGACTCGGTTCCTCTGCGGTTTGCTATGGGACGTTGCACAAGAAGGGGAACAGGCTGTGCCACCATGGGGTGGGAGCCTCTGCCAAAAACAACACGTGTCCTCTGCGTGGGGTGGGGGGTGCAGCGTAGTGGTGGCAGGGGTGGCCCATGCCCCCAGAGTCTCACTCCACCTGGTCCCACGCACTCTCCGGGAACACATTGCAGGGTGCAGCCTGGACATGGGCCTGGAATTCTGCAGAGGTTAAGCCCTGGGGCATCTGCCCACCTCTGCCAGTGCCCACCTCCCTGTCCAGCACATACAGTTCCCAGTGCCACTGGGTCCCATCCACACCTGGGTGCCCCCAAAACTGTTGCAATACTTGTGCTGGCATTGTACCCTGCCCTGTACGCGACACCCTGCCCATGGCATGGCCAAGCATGCTGGGAGGGAGCAGAGCATCAGCCTGGGTGGGCTGTGACAGCTGGCAACAGCCAAGCTACTTCCCCTGACGAGCCCTGTGGTTGCAAGCTGTGGGTGGGTTGCCCAACACTGCCGGCTGCACAGCACCCTTGGGAGTGATTTGGAGGTGGGACTGGGATACCCCTGCCCCTTCCCCACAGATACAGCCCATGGTAGGGCTCTCAGGAGAGAGCATCACCTCCATCTGTGGCTCAGGACCAGGGCAGAGCAAAGGAGGCACATTCCCTTTCTAGATCTCTTCAGGGACCAGAGAGACATTTAGGAGGTAACATGGAAAAGTGCCTTTGTACCTGCTCCTTTGAGCCCCTATTGAGCAAAGCCCTGGTTTGCAGCTTACGCTGTGCCCTTGAAAGGGCAGCCAGAGGGGACAGGATGTGCCATCCCACTGCTTGGAAAGTTCCTGTGCTGCTCAGCCCGTAAGGCAGGGACTTTGGCCTTTCCCTGGTAAACAGGGCAGCAGGAAACCAGCAGGAACCATGTGCCCTGCAGCATCCTGACTCCTTCCCCGGGAAGCCAGCCTTGGAAACCACTTGAGATGAGAAAGGGCTTGTGGCAATTAGCCAGCTCCCAGCAGAGTTGATTTGGGTCTTTTCTCCCTTCCAACTGCCATCCTGCCCTGGTGACCCTCAACATCTGGAGATGCTTTTCTGCCCCAGCAGCTGCCTCTCAGCTTCTCTGCCTGTCCGGCTGACTCTTCCCGTGCCGTAATTGCACACCCTCTGCACACAAGCTGATAGAAAGCGAGTGCTCCTGAATTACTGGACATACAGGTTCCTCCTCAGCAGTTCAACAAAAATAGACAATTGCAGTAAAATATTTTTTGAGAAAGATATCCAGAGACAGGAACAAAGTTTAATTTACATTGGCCAAGAATAAAGTCATTGTAGTGGGTTACGGCTTCTGTGGGATTGGTTCCTCCTTTTGTTTATGAGTCCCACTGGAGCAGCATCAGTTTCTCTGGAACTGGAAAGTGCATGTGACCTCCATGGCTCTCACTTTAACTGGAAGTCAGCAGAGTAATTCCTGCAGAAGACCCTGCCAAGGCAATTTTAATTAGAAGCAGAATGGGGTAAGGAAAGATTTATAATGACTCAAGAATGATCCAAGTGGAGGTGGACACAATGAGGCAGTTCCTGAAGCATTGGTGGAAGTTTATAAAGGATATTAACAACTCAGGGGAAGCTTCTTTGGCATGTTTTTGGACCTCTCTCATAAAGACGTAAAGGCAAAGACAGGAAAATATATTGTGTAAGCAACTGTTTATAAACGGTATATGAGGATTCACAGCCAGAGCAAAAAGCCTGTGAGAGAGGAGAGCATCCGGCACAGGAGCCAGAAGGCTGCAAGCCACGCTCCCGCTCAGCCTGCATGGGAGCTCATTACACCTGATTCCTCCTCTGTCCTCCAGCCACCAGCGTGGGCACTGCAACATGGACACGGTGGGTCAGAGAGGTCTCAGTGCCCTAGGCACCATGGGCTGGGTCTAGACCCCACCTGGGGGTCCCTTCTCCACATCCTGAGGAGCTCAGGCAAGCCCAGCTCATTGTGGGTCAGCTCCTGTGGCTGTCATGTCCCTGTGGCAGCACGGAGATGCACCCAGTTCCCGTGCCATGGGACAAGTGCTAAGTGGAGTCCTTCCAGTGCTGCAACCAGGGCTGACCCTGGTTCTTCTCCAGCCCCAGGCTGGGAGTAGGGTTCTCTGGGGGTGGGAGAGTGCCACAGTGGGGGAGGCGGGGG
>VXBJ01001535.1:12554-79657 GCA_013400055.1 Nycticryphes semicollaris | reverse complement strand
GGGGTTTGGGCAGGGAACATTTTGGAATCAGCCCTTGAACCTGTTGAAAGGACATAAACACAAAGCGTGCACGCTGAACTCCTCATCTGGGTGTTTCACATAGATAATTGGGTAAGAACTTAATGAGGAGTCGTTGAAAGATGCCTATTAAAAATAAATAAATANTTTTCCTGGTCATCTTTGTGGAACGCCTACACAGCAGTTCCTGGGCTCTGAGAACTCTGCAGACCTCAGCTTTGGAAATCATTCCCATATAAAGATCAATTATTGTTTTTCAGCTGTAATTCACAGCGTGTCTATTGGATGATGTTAATTACTTTTAAGATTTCCAGTTCTGGTAGCAATTCAGAACACGGACCCAGTAACACCCCTTGCTCTGTGGATTCTGCGGAGCAAAATCATATACAACAGCAAAAGCGAATCCCGGTTATTTTCCTGTTAATAGCAGCTAAAAATCTGGTTCTTAAGTTTCTGTGACTGTGCTCAGAGGGACAGTAGAGCTGCTTTGGGCCAGGAGGTTGTACTGTAGCCCTCCAGAGGTCCTGTGTAAACTATATTGCTTTATAATAGGCAGGCTGAGAGAGTTGGGGTTGTTCAGCGTGGAGAAGAAAAGCTCCAGGGAGACCTTATAGCAGCCTTCCAGTACCTGAAGGGGGCTACAGGAGAGTTGGGGAGGGGGGAACTCTTTGTCAGGGAGTGGAGTGACAGGACAAGGGGTAACGGCTTTAAATTGGAAGAGGGAGATTTAGGTTAGATACCAGAAAGAAATTCTTTGCTGTGAGGATGGTGAGAGCCTGGCCCAGGTTGCCCAGAGAAGCTGTGGCTGCCCCATCCCTGGAGGGGTTCAAGGCCAGGCTGGATGGGGCTTGGAACAACCTGGCTGTTGGGAGGTGTCCCTGCCCAGGGCAGGGGGATGGAACTCCATGATCTTTAAGGTCCCTTCCAACTCTAACCATTCTGTGATTCTATATAGAGGAAGATTGCAAAGCTGAAGAACACAGAGATGTCTAAGAAGATGGAGAGGGTCACCAGGCAACACAGAGAAAGAAGTAAGAAAACATATTACAGTTGATTATTTTCAGATGCATTTTTTTCAAGCTTCACTAATGACATCTTACTGTTAGAAAGGAAGGGGGGATCCACTGCAAAGCCAGAATTTTTTGAAGGGAAATTAATTTGCAAATTCATTCATGAAATATTTTTACTTGTTCGGTGTCCTAATTGAAGGTTGGATCCTCAATGTCCACAACTAGATTCAAAGCCATGACTCCTTTTGACATGTAGAGATAAATGTACGTATTATTGGTAACTCACAGTATTATCTGATGGTCATAGTCCATCAGGTGACTGCTCCAGGGAGGAAATGCATTAGTGTCATTGAAACTGGTGGGTTATTTTAGGTACAGCACATTTTGTCAGTCAGTCCATGGAATTTCATACTGGAGAACTGATGACTTTAAGAAGTGGTTAAACTAAGCAAGGCTGGCTACAGACACAAATGTGGGCTTGATATATATACCATTATATATCAAATATCCCATTGTATATTTGCCTGGGCAAGTCCCCCCTCCTGAGAAATGAATTGGTAAGGATGGGGGTGGTGGGGGGGGGTTTGGGCAGGGAACATTTTGGAATCAGCCCTTGAACCTGTTGAAAGGACATAAACACAAAGCGTGCACGCTGAACTCCTCATCTGGGTGTTTCACATAGATAATTGGGTAAGAACTTAATGAGGAGTCGTTGAAAGATGCCTATTAAAAATAGATAAATAACCAACCAACCAAATAAATAAATAAATCCAGGGCTATCACCCTACCATCTTCTCGCAGCACAGCCCGTAATGCTGTCAAGGCTTTCCGTGGCACTTGTTCCAGGTTTTGTTTGGCTCCTGGAGCACAGACCAGCCACGGCAACAGAGAAGAGAACAGACTCTCTGCTGTGGCCAAGTAGGTGAAAGGCTGCATTTGCTGCCCGGTGTAGCTTTAACAGCACAAAGAGCTTGTGTGAGGGACATAAAAGCCCCGAGTTTAACTGGGTGGTCACGAGATGGTGGTGGTGGGGGCGGAAAAAGGTGAGAAGCAGGAAAGGAAGTGTGGAAAAGGGGATATAGAGAAATGCAAAGCAGGAGAGATAGTGTAGGGGGCACAGATAGAAGGGGTATGTCTGCTCTTCAGTGTAATGTAGAAAATCGTAAACTAATAAGTATATATAGAGTATATGTATGATGAAGGGCATCTTGCTGGGTTAGTGTGAATCAGGGAAAAATCAGGGAAAATTGGTGGTTCAGCTATCTTTACACTATGTCATGCGTTAATTTACTAATGTAAAAGAAAGAAACCAACCCCCTGAGAAAAGCTTTTTAAAAACATAGTAAAAGTCACAGTTTTTGAGTTTGTTGTCTCATCCCTTTACAGTGTTTTATGTAGAAATTGGTAAAACCTTCTAATCTGCCTTTTAGAATGGAATAGACTCTCCAATAATACCTGGAGGATGACTTTGATAGCAGCACCCAGCCTGGCACCAGCACAAGGAAAGGCACTGCAGCTGCACATTGGTCCTGATGGATGCAGGGAACAGGGAAAATCCTGTTTATTCCCCCAGTTTAATAAAAATGAGATCCATCACTAGCTGTCCTGGTAAGGTGAGATGGCTCTGTAGCATGTGGTGGGAAAAGGAGACAGCAGGAGAGAGAAGTGAGCAAGGAGTGTGTGGGAAGGACATACATGGAGCAGGGATATGAAGGGGAAAGAGGGGATGGGAATGGAGGATACTGAGAGAAAAACAGAGTGAAGATCCAATTTAGCTGCATCTTTAGACTTTTAGCTACCTTTAGACACTCTGCTGAGGAAAAATACATGTAAGGAGAGAAAGGATGACAGGCTTTCCCTTCTTTCACTAAAGGAAAGCCTGACAAGGTCAGAACTTGGGCTCATAATAAATAATATTCAATATTACATCTATAATAATAAATTCAATCACAGTGAAAACAGCTAAATGACATCCTGACTGGGGGTAGGGGAGCTGGAGCGTGGATCCTGAGGTGAAGGAATCTGATGGTTGGGTAGGGATACTGTTGCAGCATCACTTTAGTAACAAAAGTGAACTTTTCCTCCATCCCTGAAGGGCAGTCACAAACCCTTCTTACTTTCTGTCTTTCCCATGTAACAAATTTCTAGTGTTTGAGGAGAAATCGGTCAATGACTCTGAGGAGGAAACATCCCTGCCCATCACCGTAGGGAACAGACAGATGCCTGAAGGATGGTGTGGTTCTGCATATCATCAAGAGATAAGATTTTGCACCAGGGGAAGCTGATTCAACCAGAAGGCTGCCCAAGATACAGAAGTAATGAGCAGTAACTTACCCAAAGGTAAGCAATAAATACTGTGTATTTCCCTGAATGAAGTCGAGGTCCTTGGCTTTGGCTTTCAAAATGGAGTATTCTTCCCCTGCAGAAAGAAAAAACAATAATCAGTTCCATCATGACATCATGGATGCCCCTTCTTTGAGCATCTTGAAACTTATGTGTGCCCTCCAGGAAAATTCCAATTGCCTTTTGGAGCAGAAGGGAAAGACCTTTTTCCTCAGTTTAATATTTAAAAATGTGATCCCAGGCTACAATAAAATATCACAGAACCACAGAACAATATGTGGCTGGAAGGGAGCTCTGGAGGTCATCTAGTCCAACCCCTGCCAGAGCAGGTTCCACAGGAAAGTGTCCAGACAGGGTTTGAATGTCTCCAGAGAAGGAGACTCCCCCACCTCTCTGGGCAGCCTCTGCCAGGGCTCTGACACCCTCACAGGGAAGAAGTTCCTCCTCATGTTTAGGTAAAACTTCTTATATACAAGTTTGTGCCTGTTCCCTCTTGTCCTGTCACTGGGCACCACTGGAAAAAGCCTGGCCCCATCCTCCTGACACCCCCCCTTGAAGTATTTCCAGGTGTTGATCAGATCGCCCCTCAGCCTTCTCTTCTCCAGACTAAACACACCCAAGTCCCTCAGCCTTTCCTCAGCACAGAGATGCTCCAGGCCCCTCATCCTTTTTGTAGCTTTTTGCTGTCCCCTCCCCAGCAATTCCCTGTCCTCCTTGAACTGGGGAGCCCAGAACTGGACCCAGTGCTCCAGATGGGGCCTCACCATTTTCAAAAACACTGAGGCATTTTAAACTATGTTCTTGGGTCAACACGAAGCCCTCAAGAAGGATGGCTTGTTAATAACACTGTTTCTGCATGATAGTGCTCCCAGTCCAGAGTTCAACTGTCCCTTATTAATAGATCTGACTGGTGGTGTCCCCTCATTGCCTCTTGTTCTTCTGCCAGGCAGCAAGAAAGATTTTTTAAGAGGAGATAACGTATACAGCATTCTGTGACCAAGGCTTTTGGTTATTAAAGTATAAAATGAATAAACAGTAATTAGAGAGTGATGGTGTCATACCAAACTTAACAGTCTCTTATCACATTCGAAGTTTTGCTGTGTCTTCACATCACTCCTGGTAGAACCATTCTATGGTGATTGAAGAGCTGCCTGGCAGAAAAGGACCTGGGGGTGTTGGTCAACTGTGGGCTGAACATGAGCCAGCAGTGTGCCCAGGTGGCCAAGAAGGCCAATAGCATCCTGGCCTGGATCAGGAACAGTGTGGCAAGTAGGACTCAGAAGGTGATAGTCCTATGGACTGGGCACTGGTGAGGCCCCACCTCGAGTGCTGTGTCCAGTTTTGGGCCCCTCACCACAAAAAAAGACATTGAGGGGCTGGAGAGGGTCCAGAGAAGGGCAATGGAGCTGGTGAGGAGTCTGGAGAACAAGTCTTGTGAGGAGAGACCAAGGGAGCTGGGATGTTCAGCCTGGAGGAGGCTGAGGGGAGACCTTCTCGCTCTCTACAACTCCCTGAAAGGAGGGTGTAGCCAGGGGGGGTCGGTCTCTTCTCCCAGGTCACAGGCCATGGGACAAGAGGAAATGGCCTCAAGTTGCATCAGGGGAGGTTCAGATTGGATATCAGGAACAATTTTGACACTGAGGGCGTCATTAAGCCTTGGAATGCTTAAGGAAGAAGGAGTTGAGGCACCATCCCTGGAGATTCAAAAGCTGGGTTGACATAGTGCTTAGAGACACGGGTTAGTGATGGTTTATATCAGAATTGGGTTGATGGTTGGACTAGATGGTCTTAAAGGTCCCTTCCAACCTTGGCAATTCTATGATTCTGTGATTCTCTGATTTGTGTCCTTGAAATTCCATACTGGACAAAATGTTTGTGTAAATGTATGAGTTAACTCGGATGTTTACTTACAGCTGCAGGAAGAGTGGGGAGGTGGGAGTTTCAGGATGAAAGATGGGTATGGAATACATAACGTTAAAGTGTGAGAAACCCCCTCAGAAAGATTTCCACTGTTGGTTAACATGTTGTGGGTCCACCTGACATTTTTTTAGGATACAAAAAGAAAAAATAAAAATCAGGAAATTACTTGCCTGTGGCGTGGAAGTACCCCTGTAGAGAGGAAATACCAGAACCAATTGATTTTCAGTCTAGGAGAGACCTGTAAAACAAAACCCAATAAATATTTCTGAAGTCAAAAGCAGACAAACTAAAACTTTAAGGCTTAAAATTTTGCTAGTTCGGCAGAATATATACTAAGAATATTAATGCATTGTCTTTAAGTCAAGGCCACATGCTTTTATGAAGTACGTGATTTAATCAAATGCTGCTTACTCTGGTAAATAAACTATTTTCTCTTCCTTATCACATAAAACATTAGATTGTTAGAAGGCCCCTGAGCTTTAAATACCGGTGAAAAGGAAGAAACATGAATGTCTTGGAGTCACTGTTAAATATTCTCTACATTTCCATTACATACACATGCAACTTTAATCAGAAAAAGGGTTACTGGAAAACATGGGTTGTCATGCGATTTTTTTTCAGATATTCTGTACAGTATTGGCCATTTTACTTCCTCTTCTCTGATGCATGATCATGTGCTACTGGAGTTCACTAATTAAGTTGATACATTGAAAAATGAAGCCAAAACACTGTCAAAGATGTGTTTGATGGGGGGGTTTTTTTGGGTTTTTTTTTAATTCTCTGGCATTTTCTAGCATCTTGAGCTGGCGACGCTTTTTGCAGTCATGGGAAGAGTGGCTGGGAGCCGACCAACTTTACAAGGCAACCAACCAACAGAAATTCCCATTGTACTGTCGTCACTGGAAAGAATTTTGCGTTCCGTGGTGGATCTTGGGTTGGCCGTGTGGGATTATCAGGGTCAGGGCACAAACCGGTGCAGATGCCAAAGCAGCCGAGTACATAACGGCACTTGTTTAGCAGAGAAAGCAGCAGACATTGCCAGTACCCGTCAGGACAAGAATTAGGAGAGGAAGGCTCTGTTTTTAACGCCGTCTTGTCCGTAATGAATCTCATATTTAATAAGATGCAACGAAAAATCCACCATACAGATGTTCTCCTGTTATCACCAGATACCTTCCTTTTCTCTTTACTCAGATTCTGCTTTGAAATGTGAAAAACTAAAAAAAAAAAAAAAATCAAAAAATCACTGCCTTGCTCCCTCAGTTATGAATCTTGATGTTCATCTTCTAGAGGACAAAAAAACATGTTTATTTTCGTCTCCGCAAGCCCATCCCTTACGGGTAGTGATTCCTGGTTGCTTTTTCTGGCAAGACGTAAACTCCTCCCAAATCCCAATCCTCCCCTGCTCGTTCACACCATAATATATCAGTTTTTTCCCTCTCTCTTGTGTAATTTTTGCACCCACGTTTTAACGGTCAGTTAGGGCAGAGTACCGGAGCCATTGCTCCACGCAGTTAAAGTGGGCCAAAGAAATGCTGTTTATATGTTTAAAGGAAAAAAAAAATTAATTAATAAATTTAATATATCGTTGGCATAAATTGTTAGGAATCCAAAGCAATAGTGCCAGGTAAAATACTAGCTCATTTAATCCAAAATATTCAACTATTACAGCTCATTCCCAATAATGCAACCATTGACAAGAATTAAGGGAATATTTTTCTAATATCTACCCCTTTTTCTGACGTTATGTGAATCCTTCCAACGCACCTGCCTAGGCAGGATGTGGGTTTGGTGTTGCACTGAGCTCTCAAGAGTTCCAGGCTTTTCCCTGTGAGGAGTACGATGCTAAAACCGGTGTTTTCCTCCTGCGGTTGCATCATCAGCGTAGGTGTTTTAATTGCATGGGTGACGAAGCTTACATCTTGTAAATCTTCACACCGTGATCCTCGTGTGCACTCTGCACCTTAAGCTTGCTTTTTTGGGGGGGCTGAGCAAAAGCCCTTTGCCATGTTTTTTCAGCATGTTAGTTTTCTTTCAAAATCTGCTATTTTCTGTGGGTTCAACCCTCAAAGTTGGTTATTACAACTCATTTTCCCCTGCTTCAAGATGACAAAATAAAGGCTGCCATCGCCTCAGTCCATCTTCTCTATTTCTCTGCATTACTGGTCTGGTCACCAACTGCCTGGGCACGTGGCAATTCCTCATCACCAGGTCATTTAGGTGTTTGAAAATGTGTTATAGCCCAAAAATGGTAGTGACGTAAAGAGTTTTAATACATTTTCTCTGTTTTATTGGTGATCTCCAGCTGTTCTAGGATGCTAAGAATGAACTGCGGCCAGATGAGAAGACCGAATCAAAGAGCATCTCCTGTCTGCCCTTGGATTTTCGGTCATCCTTGGTAGCTTAGGAATGGTCATGGCAATAAGGAGAAATGGAGACGGGAGCAGTGGAAGTAAAACAAGGAGCCAGAACACTGAGAAGCTGAAATGCTGTTGGAAGAGGTCTGGTTTTACCTAGATAATTGTCTTCCAGCAAAGAAGGATACCACCAGTCGCAGCTGGGTGCAGGTTGCTTTCCAGTGGATTCCAGTGGCAGCTGGATTTCCCTTGCAGTCTATTACAAAGACGTCATTCTTGCCTCTCCAGGACCCACCGGGATCCTGAGAATGGCAACAGCAGGAGAACCAACCGCTGTTGACAACCGGCAGCTCGGAGCAGGACACGAAATCCTTCCCTGCTTGGTGTGGGATGATTCAAGCCAGCCTCCACGACGTCTTATCATGGGCTGAATCATCCACTGAGGGGAAAAGGAACAGAACCACAGATTTTATATCAGAAGAAGCTTTGTAAGTAATTCCAAGGGCTGTGTCTGCTTAATTTGTCTGGGTAAATCCACTCATGAGGCGTAAACATCCCTTATGGCTTCTGACCCTGCTGAAATCAGAGGAGGAATACGGGGAACAAGACTGCAGTGTATCAAGATCAGGGGTGCTTTTTGGCTGTTGTTCAGGTCCCTTCAAATGGGTTTCTAAAGGTTCAACTTGTGTGGGAAGATAGACTTTTTTGTTGTTATGATTATTCTCATGTGGTAAGTAGGAAAAAGAAAACTGACCAGTGCCCCCTCTGTATTCCTGATGAAAAGTCAAACTGAAACTATCAACTAAATTTAGGGCAACTGTTCTTTCATGCAACAGATAATCAGAAAAAGAAAAGAAAAGGGGAAAAAAAAGATATTGAAATAATTACTGCAGCGTTCTGAATATAATAGCTAAATTTAGAAAGATGCTAGACGCTGTTTATGTTTGTGAGATGGTCAGCAGCCAATATGCAAAGCAACTTAATTTTTGCTGAGATGGAAAGGGAGTCTTTTCTTCCGTGGACAACAGTGCAAATGTGTAGGAGCTGGGATGCCATATGGGACACATTAGCTTTGGTGTTTGCTAAGGGAAAGAAATAAAAGATGCTCGATCGGGTGTTTCTCAGGTGCAGAACTCCAAATTCCAAGCTGGAAAGACGGGGTGCAGCAATCAGGTGATGTTCAGAACAAGAAGGGATGCAATCTGCTGGGTCTTTGTTTCTATGGTTACCTTCAACTGGAATTGCTGCAACTAGGTCAGATGGGAAGGTGTGGATGAGAACAAAGGAATTGGGAATCCGTAATGAGTGTTCAGAGGGAAGACTGGGAAGTCAAGATGGGAGCTGAATGTGGAGAGAAGCATTTTGATGTACGTTTGCAATGTGTATGCATGAAGTCCTACATGGGTGGATCTGCGTTTTAAGCATCATTTGCTTTTCCAGCTTTATGGGGTACTCTGTTGTATGAAGACTCACCCGCAGACCACCACCCAGCAGAGGTATAATGTGATATACCTGCGGTGACAGCTTTCCTCCCTCTGGCTGCACATCCCAGCAGCAGGAAGAGCAAGTGGGAGGGATTTGCTGGAAAGGGGAAACAAAACCAAGGGCAGGGAAGATGAGGTGTCCTCAGCCCAGAAGTGCGGAGAAACAGGTTGTAAAAATGGTCTGAAAAGCAGCAGCTTGGGTGTGGATTGCACTGCAGAGCTTACGTGTCGTTCCTCTGTTGGTGGCTCGAGTCCTCGCCCTTTTCTGCTTGCTCCAAATCCTAAATCTGATTCGTGATACAATTTTCCAGGCTGTGTCTTCACCTGCCATGTAAAGTGGACCACCACACCTCTGCCCTTTCTGTTTAGGACCAGTCACTTGGTGGGTTGATCCCTTTTACTCATTCCTTACCTCCCCAGATCAGGACTTGGCATTTGCTGATGCTGAACTGTGATGTTGGCTTCAAACAGGAAAAGGCTAGATCTTTATTAGAGATTAGAGTGAAATTTTTCACTATGAGGGTGGTGAAATCCAGAGAAGCTGTAGCTGCCCCATCCCTGGAGGGGTTCAAGGCCAGATTGGATGGGGCTTTCAGCAACATGGTCTGGTGGGAAATGTCTTTGCCCAGGGCAGAGGGATGGAACTAGATGATCCCTTCCAACCTAAAGCATTCGATGATTTGATGTTGTCATTAGCCTGCCCCATCTTTCCCACTCTCCATCACACCAACTTCTCCCGCCCCCACGCCCCCTCCCAGTTTGATACCATCAGCAAATCTATATAAAGGTGCATTTAGCCCATTCCCCGCCCTGGTTGGAAAGGGAAGGCATTTAAACAGCCCTGGCACAAGCACTGATACTTTTAGGAATGCAGCTTTTAACCGGCTGGGTTTTGAGCGAGCCAGGATGATGAGGTCTCTAAGGGAGCCCTCAAATATGCCGAAAATGATTCCATCCCGTGCCTATTTCTGCACCAACAGGATGTTACAGCCTATAACTTATCCCAGCCGCGGGTGCCAAGCAGCTGCCTGTCACGGCGCCCTCGATTTTCCTCCTTTTCTGTGATTTCCATCACCAAACCCCAGCCCCGCAGCTTCCCCGCCTGCATCCCCGGGGCGCTGCGGCCCCGCTGCCAGGGGGCGGGCACAAGGCAGGCGAGCGGGGCCCAATGGGCGTGGGGGAATGGAGAAGGAGGCGTGGCTGGAGGGCGCGGGGAGCCAATGGGAGGGCGGGTTTTCAAGAGGGGAGGTGGGGGGAAGGAGCGCGGAGGGTCCGGCCGGCGCGGGGCCGAGCCGAAGCGAGCCGAACGGAGCCGAAGCGAGCCGAGCCTAGCCATGGAGGACCCTGGACCGGGCGGGTCGCTGCGGCGCTTCACCTGGGAGGAGATCGGGGAGCGGAACGGCCGGGGGTCGCCGCCGCAGGATCGTTGGCTGGTGATCGAGAGGAAGGTGTACGACATCAGCCAGTTCTACCGCCGGCATCCCGGGGGGGCCCGTCTCATCGGCAGCCACGCCGGGCAGGACGCCACGGTGAGAGGCGGCGGAGGTGGATGTCGGTCCCCGGTGGTGGGAGGGGGGATGCTCGGGGAAGGGACAGGTTTGTGTCGTGTCTCCCATCACTGCTGCAGGCAGCGCTAGGGGTCCCTTGGTTTTCCAAAGCATCATTTCAGAAGGAATAGCTAAAACGTGTGGCAACAGGGTGTCTGCAACCGGTCATCAATCTGGGGGGAAACCCAGTGATTTTTGCACATTTGCAGTAAATAAGAATGGTCTGTTTTCATAACTGTGTGGCCAGAACTGAACAGAAACTCCGAGGTCTTGGTAGTGACACTGGTTGTGCACAGCCACACTTATTTGTTGGGTTTGTTGGGGTTTTTTTTTGCAGGGAGCTGACGGCGTTCAGCCACCTCTTAACATTAAAACCACTTGAAAAAGGTGTTTCCGAGAGATAGCACTCGTGGAGAGTATTACTGAAAATCCTATTTCACTCTCTAAAACAAACAAACAAACAAAAAAACCCAACAAAAAACCCACAACAGCAAAGATTCAGGTCCGAATGCCATTGGCAGTTGCAAAGGGGAGAAAGTAATATTTGAATTGGCAGCAGGGCACGGGGTGATTTTTGGCTGGGTCTTTCCTTCCTCTGCTTATGTTTTTCACAAAGAAAAATAAAACCAAAACATTTCTCCAAATGTTGAGGGACTTGAGTCTGTTTAGTCTGGAGAAGAGAAGGCTGAGGGGGGATGTGATCAACACCTGGAAATCCTTCAAGGGGGGGTGTCAGGAGGATGGGGCCAGGCTTTTTCCAGTGGTGCCCAGGGACAGGACAAGAGGGAATGGGCACAAAGTTGACCATAAGAAGTTCCATCTCAACATGAGGAGGAACTTCTTGACTTTGAGGGTGTCAGAGCCCTGGCAGAGGCTGCCCAGAGAGGTGGGGGAGTCTCCCTCTCTGGAGACATTCCAACCCCACCTGGACACTTCCCTGTGGGACCTACTCTAGGAGGACCTGTTTTGGCAGGGGGTTGGACTAGAAGGTCCATAGCATTCTTTGATTCTGTAAGTGTGTAAAGTATGTAGACCCAAAGGCAGGTGTGGGAGAAGTTGAAGTTTTCACTCCAGTCCTGTCCCTGAGCAGGAAGGTTGGAACTTGAGATCTAGTGCTTTTCCTTCACTTCATCGTAAGCCTATAACGTAAAGCTGAGGAGAATAACTGAATTTACGTACAATTCACAAGGTCAGGAGGTGCACATGTGTTTTCGAAGCTGTGTGGGCATTGTGTGGTCAGAAAGGGGTCCATCACAGCAGCCAGCACGGTCCGATGGTCAGATAACTGCAGTATTTAGGCATTATCATCTGTGTCGCTGCTGGCTGCGACCGAACCGCTGACAGCTCAGGAACCTGAGCCAAGTAAATTCCACTTTTTTCTAATAGTTTCATGGTGGAAATGAAAAGAATCAGGCTCCTCAAAACCAGGAAATAAAAGGTTAAAAAAAAAAAAGGGGGGGGGGGGGGGAAAGGCAAAGAAAAANGTGGGAGGAATGTAAAGAAAGAAGACTTTTAGTTTGCTGAATGCCACTGGGGCGTTCTGATTTCTAGAAGGTGCAATCATCGGTCCCTTAACCTCCGATTAGGATTGCACTGCCTCCGTAGAAAGGATTGGTCTAAACCTGTGGTACCATCCTCCTCGGGTCTGCCCATTTACTCCTCCCCATTTTTTCTCCCTCTCTTCCAATGAGAAAATGCAAATGTACACTCCCCTCTCCTCTTTCCCTCCTTTATTCACACAAGCCTCAGCAGAGAGGATGCCCCCTCTGAAGTACAGCAGGGCTGACACAGAGCTGGGGTTTTTTTTAACCCCTTTCTTGGCTAGAGATCTTTTAAAAGGACAGTTTATTTTAAAAGCATACAGCGATGAGCTAGCTGTGGTCATGCTGAGCAGTGCATGGTGCAGGAGGCTTCCAAACTGCTGCACAGATATTGTCTCAGACAAGGAAAAACATCCTTAGGCTGAGCAAATTGGTAAGGTTCATGCTAATTTGGATGTACAAGGCAAGGGGCAATGGGTGCAAGCTGGAACATAAGAGGTTCCACTTAAATATGAGGGAAAACTTCACAGTGAGGGTAACAGAACACTGGAAGAGTCTGCCCAGGAAGGTGGTAGAGTCTTCTTCTCTGGAGATATTCCAAACCCACCTGAACGCCTTCCTGTGGGACCTGCTCAAGGTGTTCCTGCTCTGGCAGGGGGATTGGACCAGATGATCTTTCAAGGTCCCTTCCAGTCCCTGAGATTCTGTGGTTCTGTGATGCGAGATCTTCAGTAGGAAGGAGATGTCAAATGGCCATGTATGCTCAGGAGCTTTGTAGTCTAAATACAGCGATAGAATCTACAGTGATAACAGTCACTAGTGACTTTTTTCACCTGGTTGCCATGGAGTCAGACATTACATTTAAATGATAAAAGTAACCGTTTTCCCTAACAGGGATCTTTTGAATGGTAAGGAGGAAAAAAATAAAAGGCTCCTCAGAAAGGTGGAGGGGAACCAGATGGAGATGAGGAGGCAGGTGGCAAGAAAACAATACTCTAGGAAGAAGTGTCAGGGTGGACATTGAGGGTTGCCAAGGAAGCATGTTTGGAGTAACCTGGGGCTTTTGAGTGGTTGGTGTGTGTCACCAGAAGCTGCCATCACCTGTCTGTGTCCTGCTTGTCCCATTAATTTTCCCAGTTCAGCTCCCTGATGCAGTTCTCTGTGCTTGCACCTCACCCTTCTCCCTAGTCAGGCTTTCATTTTGGAATAAGTAAGTTGGAAGCTAAAGACAAAATAGAGACAGAGTTGTTGAGATGACATATATTGAGGTTCAACAGGATATTAAATTTTCAGATACAGAGGTAAAAGGGGAGTGAGTCCATATTTCTTGGTCACCTGTACTTAACAGCATGCAGATAGAAACTAATACAGAGAATTCAGCTTCAAATGATCATTTATGATGTGAAAAAAAAGCAGTAAGATTTGTGGCAGGAGAATCTGGTTCGGCCAGATCCATTAGTTGGGTTAACTTGACTCAACTTTCCACTGAGTCCAGGATATCATGAATTGTATTTCTTCTGCCTGCTGCCACCTGAGCAATCATTTTTCTTCATCCTGTTCCTGTATCTGCATTTCAGGATCCTTTCATAGCATTTCATCTTGACAAGACACTAGTTAGAAAGTACATGAGCCCGCTCTTGATTGGGGAACTGGCACCTGATCAACCCAGCTTTGAGCCCAGCAAGAATGTAAGTGTCCCAAAAAACTTGGTATTTGTGTTGAAATAGTGCTATTTAAGTTCTCTTACTGACAGTCAGAACACTCAGTCCATCAAGTGATAGGATTTCTCAGAATCACCATGTTGGTCTGAACCTTCTACTTGATTTCATGCCATTATTTATAATCTTAGCGAAGATTTGTCTCGGGGTGACCCTCAGCTTTTCCCTGTTGCCACAAGTAGCTCCTTGAGAGGGGGAACTGAGCACCTCTTTGGGTTCCTGAGGCATTTTCAGACCAGCAGATACTCTTGGATCTCCCCACAGAAAAAGCTGGTAGAAGATTTCCGTGAGCTCCGGGTGACCGTCGAGAAGATGGGGCTTCTCAACCCCAACCACACCTTTTTCCTCCTGTATCTCTGTCACATCCTTCTCTTGGATGTTGCAGCCTGGCTCACTATTTGGTATTTCGGAGCATCCACGGTGCCTTTCCTCTTCTCTGCAGTGCTTCTAGGCACTGTCCAGGTAAGCAGCTGGGCAAAAAGAAGCCCCAGAAACACCAAAAGCCAACCCTTGGAGATTTAGGTGCTCATTGCCATAAGTAAGCATAGGCGAAATCTTATCTTGGTGGCCTTGCCAAAATTCTGTTTCTCCCTGGATTCTGCCAAAGGGGCAAAATTACTGTGCCTGTGACATGCTTCTTTGGAAGAGCAGGCTTTGCCCTGCTTTTTCCTTCCCGCAGTCTGTCAAAGCCCTCCTTATTCCCAGCCTTCTTCGTACAGTGAAAGCCACGCTGAGCTTCTGAGGTCCCTTGTGCCAGAAATCCAAGGCACTGTGCAGGGGCCAAGCCACCCTGTTCCCATGGGAACTCACAGCTGAGTTAAGAGGAGAGGGCAGAGCAGCAGCTCAAAGCCCCAGCTATTCCTCCGGGTGGCCAGATGATCCCCTTGGAATTACAAGTACTCAGAGGAGGCAGCAGCAAGCTGCTCCTTAAAGGAGACTTTGTTGCCTATTTCAGTGCAGTTTTGTAAGAGAATAAATGCTGTTTCTGAGTTCCACCACGTCTTCTTTTTTTTTTTTTTTCTTTTTCGTTCCCCATCCCCCCCCCCCATTTTTTTTTTTTTCCTTTCCTCCTGAAAACAACTGTCTGGGACTAAAAGTCATTAGGCAAAGTCTGGACTGCCCTGCCATATAGTAAAAGAGAAGTGTCTGGATTGGGTCTCAGTAGTGGAGAAATGCTCTCCGTGCCCAGGGGTATGTTGTGAGGAGCGTGGGAGTGGGAGAAGAGAAAGCCCTTTTCAGAGGCAGAGCCTCCTGACTCTTCTTTTCCCCCCAGCAGTGCTGGTTTTATGTTTGTTTGCTTGTTTGGTTTTAATTCCAGGCACAGGCTGGCTGGCTCCAGCATGATTTTGGACACCTTTCGGTCTTTAGCAAGTCCAAATGGAACCACTGGGTGCACAAGTTCGTGATCGGCCATCTGAAGGTGGGCATTCGGTGCTGAGAGGGACTGCTCGAGCCTTGCTTGGGATGCTCTGCAGTCAAAACCCAGTCTCAGTACAAGAAGAAAACAACCACAAGGAACTACTGGGGAGGGAGGACCAAGGGCAGAAGATACAACTTCTTTAAGGCACTCTCTTCTCGCCCCTTCCTGCAGGGAGCACCAGCCAGCTGGTGGAATCACCTCCACTTCCAACACCACGCTAAACCCAACTGCTTCCGAAAGGACCCTGACGTTAACATGCACCCCTTATTTTTTGCTTTGGGAAAAACACTCTCTGTAGAGGTGAGACCTGGTGAAGTCTGGGAGGTTACAGCGTTAGGATTTGGATTTGGGAAGCTGCGGAGAGGTTGGAGACCGGTGACCAGTTGGTTTGGTCAATGAGTTGTCTCCATAATTCAGAAATTTAGAGAAGGTGCAGCTTGGCTTTAATGGCCTTTGAAAACAAGAAGAAAAAAGATCCAGACGCATCACTAGCTTCCATATACTTAACGTTGCAACTGGTGTTTTGCCCTAATACAGTCTTGCTATGGGTTGAATATTTGCAAATTTATTCTGGAGGTTTAAACCAAAGCATCAAAATGGCTTCTGTAAAATGAGGAGAAAAAAGGTTTGAGTTGACCTGCTATTTTATATATAGTGCCACTTTGCCTGCCAGTAATCCCTAATATTCCTTAGTAATACTCCAGTGCTTCTGGAGATTTTTATATTCTTAAAATGTCAAGAGAAGTTATTTTTGCTGTGTTTTAAAATGAGCTGTTTGTCACAAGTTCATACTCCTCTGAGGAGAGACTTGGCGGCTTTCTTGAAGATAAGATTGCAAGTCGTTCTCTTTCCTGAGATCAGCTTTGACTAATTGTAGTGTTTTGGGAAACGGTGCAGCAGTTGGCAAGCGAGGACTAACCACAACGTTTACAGTTACTGATCAAAGAAGGTTTTTCAGGGGTCTCAGTCTGACAGCGGGGTGCGTCAGACTGTGTCTCATCTGGAGTCCAGCTCTATTTCTGGTACAACTCTGAAGTTAACTGAGCAGCTTTAGCAAATGAAAAAAAAAAACCTTTAAAAAAACCCAAATAGTTGCATAAGTTGCTGGTGTTACCTGACCTAAATGCTCTGATTGGCTTTGAAATTAAAGGGGGGCTGCTATTAGTAATTGGTTAGGACGTGTACAAGGATGTGATGGAGTTCCTCAAGGAAGTCAGTGACGTGATCTGTTATGTTTATACAGTAAATGATGAAACATTAGCAGTTTTATCCTCCCTCAGAGGGAGGATAATCTATTCACCACTCTTCTCGTGAACGTGGTTTAATGCCTAGATGCTCCTTTCTCTGATTTGGATATTAATTGCGAATAGGTGGGAGTCCTACACCTCTTTATTAATAGTATCAAAGGTTTTTCTTTTTTTCTGAAGCTGTATTGGCAGAAAAGTGTTGTCTCGGCGCCTCACGTGGGTTTGGATTTAAGTGTTGTGAGGTGACTGTGCCCTCTGTAGGGGAAGAGCTTCCAGTACACGTTACTGTTGGTGGCACAGGGGACCACCCAGCTTTTTGGGCATCCAAGGCAGGGATGAAACCTTAGCACAGCAGTCCTAGATGGAAGTTCCAGGGGATGGTGGGGCCAACGGCATGGTGGAAGCTGATATGTTTTGATAGAGAGAGAGGAGAGAGGAGAAGACTGGAGAGGGACTCTTTGTCAGGGAGTGTAGTGACAGGACAAGGGGTAATGGCTTTAAATTGGAAGAGGGGAGATTTAGATTAGATACGAGAAAGAAATAGAGAAAGAAATTCTTTCCTGTAAGGGTGGTAAGGCACTGGAATAGGTTGCCCAGGGAAGTTGCAGATGCCCTGTCCTTGGAAGTGTTTAAGGCCAGGCTGGACAGGGCTTGGAGCAACTTGGTGTGGTGGGAGGTGTCCCTGCCCAGGGGAGTTGGAACTTGATGATGTTTAAGGTCCCTTCCAACTCTATCCATTCTATGGTTCTATGATAGAACATCTCTTTCAATGGTTAGGAGGTATCTAAGTACACATTTCTTCAAAAGCATAGGTAGGAGGATATGCACAGATGGCTTTAGCTTTCTTCACAGCCTGAGTCATTTGCTTATTTTAACAGCTCGGTGTACAAAAGAAGAAGTTCATGCCTTATAACCACCAGCACAAGTACTTCTTCATCAGTGAGTAACCCTACCCTTTCACAGTTCTGTGGACAGCCTTCCCCCAACCCCTTCCTTTTCCAGTCCATCCTGCTGGGAGAAAAGGGCACAGTTAATGTCGCTGCAATCTGTTTCTCCACTCTAGTTGGTCCCCCAGCTCTGGTGCCTCTTTACTTCCAGTGGTACATATTCTATTTTGCGATACAGCGGAAGCAGTGGGTGGTAAGTCAGCTCCAAGTTGCCCGTGGTGACTTCTCCTTGTTTTACAGATACATTTCAGGGCAAGAAATTATTGGGAGGAACTCTGAGCTGTGTATCTCGGTGGCAAAGGGTGTGGGTAATAGTGTCTCTGATGTTCTGCCTTAGTCCAGGGTGTGGGAGTGTCTGGAACCATTCCTTCTTCTGCAGAGTAGGTGTTCATACAGTACGTATCCTTCAGGTGGGCTGAGAGTCTAGTTTAAGGTAGAAGCAGTTATTGTGATTTTGCTTTTCCAAGCCAATACAATAAAAATTGTGGGCACAGAAAAAAGGGGGAAAGTAGCAGAAAACAGAGGGGGTCAGAGGAGGATTCAGCGCCCCTCCGTTTTACAAACTGATATATTAAAAATCAAGTAGCCTGAAATGGGAATCCTCGCAGTTGAGTGTGAAGGGGAGCAGGGGATGTGGAGCAGAGTTTCAGAGTCATTAGGAAGGTGGTTTGTTAGGGGAAAACCTGGGACTTTGAGGAATAGCTTGGCTTTAGAAACAATGCAGAGATAATACGTCTGTTCTCCGAGATGTGGGATTTGGGGATCTTGCTGTTTTATTCTTGCTGGGAGGTGGGACAGTCAGGAGAAAATTAACGTGAGGGAAAGAAGAAATGGCAGGAAATGTGAAGGGCAACAAAAAAGATGAGAAGAAGGTGAACCAGGGCTCTTCATTCTCTCAGTTGGCTAGGTTTTTGGTTTTCTCACTGCTTACTTTCTCTTTAGATCCAGAGGAAAACGTGATGCTTTACAGCATGTCCTCTCCAGTGTTTGCCCTGTGTTGGGCCCATAAGACTGAGGACGGGAATGACTGTGGGTCAAATTGCTTTGTGATGGGGCTGGGGAGGGAAAATCCATCAGTAGAAGATATCATGGGAGTTTTTAAAGGGAGTGCCACGTGGAGTAGATGGTAAATTTAGAAGCTGGTAATTCTTTCTTATAATGAAGTTTTATCTATTCCCCGGTACTGCAGGACCTGGCCTGGATGCTGAGCTTCTACATCCGATTCTTTCTCACCTACCTGCCCTTACTGGGGGTGAAGGGTATCCTGGGGCTTCATCTGTTGGTCAGGTATCATTCAGCTTGGACTTCCTTCTTTTTATCTTGTCTTTTTTTTACCCAGTTTGCATCGATCCTTCGGCTCCCTATTCTTCTGCCTCCTTATGCCTTTCAGGAAGGCAGAGCTTGTTGTCTGTCAGGCACATGTCTTTAGAAGGAAGGTGTGTGTAGGTTTGATTTGCTGATCAGATGTTTGAGGTTCCTGGTGTTCACATTGTCGGTGCGAGATCGGTAATGGTTTTGTGTGTGTTTACATGCGCAGGTTTATAGAGAGCAACTGGTTTGTCTGGGTTACACAAATGAATCACATCCCGATGCACATCGATTATGACAAGAATGTGGACTGGTTCTCTACCCAGGTAAGACCACCTTTCCAGAGACCTGTGGCTGGGAAGGTGAGACATGAAAGTTCTGGGTATGTAACACCCGAGAGGGCTGATCGCATGGGATGAAGCGATGGGAGCTGGGAGAGGAAAACATCAGCAGCTTGTCCTCCCCGTGCGGAGTGAGTGATTAGTGTGAAGAAAGGAGGTGCAGAAGTGGGGTGGAGGCTTCAAACACAGAGCACAGATGCCTCAAGGAAAATAATTAGAGATGCTCCAATGCTTTTCAGGTAGAGAGCTTTCCATGTGTGAAAGACGAAGATCTTTTGTGTGTGCTCTGTCCTATTTTAGTTTTGAAGCCATTGCACAGGTTTTTTAAGTGATGGCGGTGGAAGTCCTGGTTGTTATGGCTTATCTCACTGGGGAAGTCAGGTCTGTTCTCCTAAATTATGTCCCAAAATATCATGTATCACAGCTTGACTATCTTCTGTTGAATGGAGATGGCTCTTGGAGTTGCTGTATTCAGCCAGAAGACATGGGATGATTACGAACTTGTACCTGTTTACTGTTGTGTTTGGCACGTGGAAGAGAAGGGCTGTTCCTAAAACAACACTTAAATGTTACTGTTGTTTTTTCTCTCAGCTCCAGGCAACCTGCAATGTTCATCAGTCCTTTTTCAATGACTGGTTTAGTGGACATCTGAACTTCCAAATCGAGCACCAGTGAGTTGAAGCACGGGTTGGGGCTGCGAGGGAATTTCAAAAAGTGCTAGTTACACTCGGTTTGAAGAGCCTGCAAGGTCACTGTCTCTAGCAACTAATGCAAGAGTAAAAAATGAAGTAGGTAAATTTTATGCTCTTAATAGTGGGGATGAAACAGGAACTCCAAGGGATGGGTCAGAAAATCTTTGGAGCGCTGGTGAGTACCAAAACCACTTCAGATGGCACGGGAATCAATAATAATTATTAAAAACTAATATTACATGATATAAAAATGTTAAAAATTAATCACCAGGAGAATTACCAGCCTCTCCTGGTTAGTTCAGATACTGACTGAAGGAACACGAGAGGGAGCACTGCAGGTTCACTAATGGCACAAGGGGAGGTTGAGGCGCTCCCAGGCTTAGGCACAGAGGGGGGGGCAGGAAATTCAGTGGGGTGGTGACAGCTGCCATTGGATCACCATATTCCTTTCCCACAGCCTTTTTCCTACGATGCCAAGACACAACTACTGGAAGGTGGCCCCTCTGGTGAAGTCCCTGTGTGCCAAACACGGCATCGAGTACCAGTGCAAGCCGTTGCTCGCTGCCTTTGCGGACATAGTGCAGTACGTATCGACCTGCTGCATTCCCAGAGGAAAAGGGTTTCCAGTATTATGGAGTGGACAAGCGAGGGGCATGGGAAGGGGAAAGGCAGCCAGCTGGGATCACAGAAGTTCTGTGAAGAACTGTAGATTGTATAGCTGACTGTGAAAGGAGTCAGAAAACTGCCCAGCCATGGCGCTGGTTTCAGTAGAAGCAGACAGGAGGTGTCAGTAGAAACGACCTAATGGAGAGCTCCTGTTCCTCAGCTCTGAAGAAACAGAGGTCAGTAGGATGGCAGATCTGGCGCCTCTGTCTCTGAGTATGCTACAGGCAAAGAGGTGTTTTCATAAAGATGAGTTCGAACTGTCTTTCATTCTTTCTTTTTCCTTCCTTTCTTCCCCTCCTTGCCCCCCAGATATGATTTTTATTCCATTGAAAAGTCACGTGGCTCTCTTCTGCCATGCTTGCTTCTTTTTGTTTTCATTCTAATTCAGTTGTTTGCTTTAGCCTTCCAGTCCCTGTATGATGTACCCCCAGTGGTCTGGTTCCTCTTCATCCCTCCAAGGAGCTGTAGTCTACCTTGCCTGTCCTTTGAAGGTCTCTGGGAAACCTGATCTAGTTGAAGATGTCCCTGCTCATTGTAGGAGGGTTGAACTTTAAAGGTCCTGTCCAACCCAAACCATTTTATGATCTCCTTTGCTCACTATAGACAGGAATTTTTCCCACCAGACTCTGTTCCCCAGACTTTTATTTCATTACCTTGCTCCTAAGGAAATGTGGTTCTCTCTTGGCAGCTCTTTGAAAGATTCGGGGGAGCTCTGGCTCGATGCCTATCTACATAAATAAGAAGCAGTGGATCCTTACAGAGGAATTCCCCACCCTTGTTGCCTCCTGTGTTGATCACCATGAAGGCACCACGCAGAGGAGAGAGCTGGCAAAGCCAGAGATGGGGAGGTGGCACCACTAAATTCCAGTGATGAATGTGATTAATATGATTGATTTTTATTTTGGGGGTTTTTTTTTTATTTAAGATATGTTTATTAATTCTTCTTGTGCTTCTTTCATTCCTCTTCTCTGGTGCTGGGTTGCAGGGTAAAGCTGAATGGAGGAGGTTACATTCTACCAAGCTGGAGGCAGCTGTGGGACTGGGAGGAGATTCCTTTCTGTCTGCTGATACTGTTTGCTGAGTATTTAGGAGGGAAGTCTCTTATCTAACATAGGCTTTTGTGAGGTGGCTCTCACGAAGGTAGTAAGGAGGTTGAGACAGTATGAACATCAGAGAACACAGGAGTTAGCGAAACGTGGAAGTAATCAGGAGTTGTGTAGGTAACAGTGTTTTCAAATATCTAGTTGTAATTAATAATGGCAGTGGAAGAGCCTAAACCAAGGGGCAGTGGGGAGCACGGGGGAGCCCAAACCAATTTGTATGTATGTGGGTGAGACAGAGCAAGGTGCAGGCAGCAGTTCTGTGGGAATAATCATGAGGAAAAAGAACTTAATTAGAGGCCTAACTGAGGTAGAGAAAGAGAAAAGTGGAGGTTATTCTGCAGGCATGTAGATGGGAGAGCTCAGCATGCCATGTTCTGTGGGAATGCTGCCCTCTCCATCTCTTCTGCAGTGAAGATGGCCGATGGTCACCTCCCATGGAGTCTCTGCAAGTGGTTTCCACAGTGCCATGCTTCTGGGTGTTATTGGACCTGTTACTGAAAGTCAGAAGGGACAGAACTATGGCACAGCCATACAGGGGATCCCTGGAAGGGGTGATGAAGGAATTGGAAGGGTAACTGGTCTGTGGTCACCTGGAACTTCACTCTTTTTCGAGTGATTCATTAGTCGGAGAGAACACGTGACCGCTGAGCCCATGGAGCATGAGCTGCAGACAAGTTTAACGGAGTTACAGAAGTGTTAAGGGGTTGGGGTACTGTTTAAATGTGCTTAACTTTTTGATTGGAAGAAGTCAGCGTACCCATAAGGCTGACATCAGCCAATACGTTGCTGGTCTTCCTCTGCTGGATGATGTGCCTTCAAAACGCACCCCAGGAGGGCACATACTGTGTCATTTATTGGAATGGGAATTAGCCTTTTTGCATTTCCTGGTGTCTGTTAATTTACTACACCAACGTTACAGATGCCCAACAGAATATAGCACCTGGCATAAGCACTAATGAAGATGGTGCTGTCACCCTGTTACCTCAGTGACAGGGGGCGCGGTCTCCAGAAGAAGGGATGGGTTGATTTTTGAGGAAGACATGGTGCTTTTCCTGATCAACATCCAAAAAGAGAATGGCTTGTGAGGGAATGGAAGAAATCCATTTTCCCAGGCTGAGAATGCTGTTAAGCACAGGATAAAATTGTAATGAAAGTAATAAAATAATTCTTAAATCACTGATATCTGTCGATTAAGATCATGAAGAAAATGGGCCTTAGTTACTCTTTTACCTTCCTTTTTCCTGCTCTGTTTCTTTCCCTCTTATTATTACAACTGTTGATGGAGGAAAGTCTGATAATAAAATTCTTTGCCTTACCCATTATTGCTGTCATCAGAGTAAAATGTGTCTGTGCAAGGGTTTGCACCCTCCAAAACCAGAGGCTGAGCTGCTCTGGTTGCTGGATACTCATGTCCTAGCCACGGAGATGCTATAGAAGTGCAAACTTCCAACATATTTCAGAGGGAGACAACAAGACTTCAGCTCAGTTCGTGACGCTCTGAAAGTACCGACCAGAGGGATGGTGGCAAATGAGGTACGTAGAAGAAACACTGCGTGAGGGTCAAGTGGGCTGTAGGTGTTCAGCGATGTTGAAGTGCTCGGTGTTGCCTGGTAAGTGGCTGGTTTTTTGAATGCCCAGAGTCACCACTTCTATTATCTGGATGTTTAACTTTGAAAATTTAAACAAATTTGAGCTACCCACACACGCACCCCGGGCTAGGATGACCTGAAAGTTCTTAAATGAATAATGTGTCTTAAGTTCCCCTTTAATGCCTAAGACTTTGGAGAGTCTTGTGTTTTCTTTGCCACGATAAAAGAGGAAACATCCACGATACAATAAACTGGTTGCCTGTCTAACCAGGAAAAATAACACGTTATGAATTGGTTCACAGTCCTAAAGGGTAAAGCCAAAAGGGGACCTGAATCAATATTAGCAGTTCTGCATCTGCTGAGTTTGCTAGAAGTTCTCCAGACATGTAACAGCTCAAGAGGTGAAATGAGCTGTGATGACTCCTTCAGGTTCTGTGGTTACTCTGTGCTGTTTATAATTCACAGTGGCAGGTTACTCTGAGACCTCTGAAATGGAAATTTTACAACGATATTCAAACATAAGTCCAACCTTTCAGGTTCTCACAATGTGCATTGAGGTAACGCCTTTTTCGAACAAGAAGGGTCCCAAATTTGCCAATTCTTTGGAAGACCTTTGGCTTCACAGTTCAGCCTTCAGACATTGAACCTGAGCATTGTGAAATAGCCACAGGGTGGCAGTCGGGCATCAGAAGGAAGGAGGACATCCAACCTCACTGGGAACCCAAGCATGGGTGTTTAAAGGCTCCCATCTTGCTATTATCCTACTTTTCTGTTCACTTAAGAGAAGTATGAATTCAATGCACAGCTCAAAGAAGCTTTTGGGCGTTCTGATGTGAGAATGGCACTCCTAAAACTCACTAACCAAAGTGTTATATCCCTGTTTCGCCTGTTTGTCATGGGTAAGACTGCTTTAAGGTGAATTTTGTATGCAGTTTTTTGGGCCTCTTGGTTTTGGGTCTTTATCTCAGCCTAAGCACTAGGAAATGAAAGGTGTGCTAAATTCACAGTACAGTTTTAATAACCCTAGAAATTCATTCTCTCAGAAGATCTTGGTGGTGGGATCAGATCATGACGTAGGGGAGACTCATTAATCTTGTGCTCTTGGCAATTTTTCAAAGGCAAGTGCCCACTGAGATGGTAGTTCTGAAGTTTTGCGTGTTGCATTTATGTTCCCTGAGCTTAGATGGTCTTTTTCTGCCACACTTGTGGTCAATTGGGCAATTGAAGTATTTGAATTACATAGTGTAAGGAGAGGTTTAATGAATAGGTTAATTGTTAAAAAAAACCCCACCCCAAAACTGGCACTATAGCAAAGCTTATTTAGGGATGAAGACAGAGCATTTACACCCAAAGTGAAGTCTCATAGGCTGTTAGTTTGCAGCCTCTCCATGGAATTTGGGTGTTGGGAAAGGATATAGTCCCCAAAAATCTTCAAAGGAGAAAAAAAAATCATCAAGTATTTGCATGGGGTCTTAAAAACTGTGGTCTGAGATTCATAAGGCTTTGAGGATTATCCAGTTCTGTGGAATATCGTTGGACAAAGAGGTGGCTGCAGCCCAGAATAGTTTGGGGTTTTTTTCCAAATCAGGGCGGAACGTTTTGTGATTTTCCAGCAATGGAGTAGCTGGAATTGTAAAAACGTTAGGGTGATGTTAAAACAGTTAAGGGTGATGGGGCAACTGAAAGAGGAAGATGCTGTAGTTTTCCCCTTCCCAACACCCACTCACCTTAACTTGATGATGAACTGGACTCGCAATCCTTGCCCAGCCCACGTGTGAGCTTGCTTCCATTATCCTGAATTCCTCAAGAGGTGAGCTGTGGCACTTAGAGAATTTTCTTCATCTTTAGAAAAGAATCATAGAATGGTCCAGGCTGGAAAGGACCTCTAGATCATCTAGTCTGACCTCCCCGCGGTCAGCAGGGACACCCCCAACTAGACCAGGTTGCCCAGGGCCTCATTGAGCCTCCCCTTGAATATCTCCAGGGAAGGGGCCTCAACCACCTCCCTGGGCAACCTTTTCCAGTGTCCCACCACCCAAGAAGAAGAAGTGAAGCTGGTTGTAGATCTACATGGGCTAGACAATGGATACAGATGAACCTCTCGGAAACAGGATGATTTGTTGCTTCCCAAGATAGGTTCTTTTTTAAGGAACATAAAGGGATTTCTTAACAGGGCAGGCAAAAAGGACTAATGTATTAATGCAACACGACTCATGGGTGGAGAAACAAAGAGGATTACATTAGACTGGCAGAGTGTATATTGGCACAAGTGTGGTTTCTGTGTGATTTATGTCTGCTGCAGAGACTAATAATAAGCATTCAGAAAACGGAGAGGAATTCCTACAAAGAAAGTTATGAAACAGCAATAGAAAATAACACACTGATGGGTGCTTGTAGGAAAGGCTGGTTATGATGGAGTCCTTTAGGCAATGTGGTTTGCTTCTGTGAGAAGTGGCAGTTCTGTAGAGTTGCAGGATCAATTGACATAATACTTTTATTTTTATTTTTTTTAGTCCAGGAAAATTAGCTTAAAAATGTACCACATTAAATAACGTTATCACCTAACAGGCAATTTTAATCACTGGAATGCTTGTCTAAGGACAAAAGAGTCTTTAGAATATCACGTTTATTTATGTCTGACAACTTCCAGTCGATGTTCTAGGAATACTGTAGAGACATACTCAGTCATGGTGAAAATTGCCCTTCCATTTTGGTTGCTGGGGGCTTCATTTCACAGGTTCTGCAACACAATGGTAGCAAACTCCTGATGTTTGCCAGGCCAGCGACTCAATATTTCAGGTCTTGTTGAAATGGGAAAGCTGGAAAAGGTCTCCTCTTTTGAATGCAAAAGAGCATTTGATACCCTGAGGCAAAGATAGGTGAAGTGGAATCACTGAAATAGAGGAAGCCGTGAGGCCGTTTCCGAAGGTCTAACTGATCCGTAGTAGTCTACCTTGTCTTTAGTCACAAGCACTAGGCTGGCTTTTTTATTTTTGTAGCTAATCCTTTGGGTTTTTGCCAGGTTGGTATATATGTATATATAAGTTTGTTACTTATTTTTTTGGAGGGGCGGTCCTGCATGCTTACAAAGAGTGCACAAGCGATTCAGTTTTCTACAAATTCAATTCCCTGCTTGTTCAGAAGTAGATTTCTTCACTGAATTGTCCCCCAAAAGAAAGGAGGTCTCTCTGCATCCTCTGAGTGCTGTTAATGCATAAAAAGAACATCAAATGTTTGTAGCATTAAAACTAGAAGGAAAGGTGCTTCACACGGCTCTAGTTGGTTTGAAGTGTGTTTGTATCTTTTTCGGTGCTCAAAAACCTACTTGATAGCCCAGCAAGTGACTAGAAGTACATAGCCTGATGCTTCCCCTGTAAAAACTGGAGATTTTTAGCAGAATACTTTTTGTGATTGCTCCTTCCATTTTTGAACACCTTTCTAGGACTGCTGGAGGCCAGTTTCTTACTGTTTTGCCTCTACTGCCAATCTGGGCCTTTTTTCCTCTCTCCTTCTCCCCCCTTAGACCTTTTGGGTTGAACATGAGTGTTTCTAAAACAATCATTTTGATAGGTAGCCAGATAGAATGATAACTTCTTCTGGCACAAAAAGATACAAATGTCTTAACAATTGAGTCTGAATTCCTTTCCAAGATTATCTCGCAATCAGTTATGAAAAGAGAACAAGGTGAAGTAATAAATACTGGATGTTGCCCAAGTGAAAGAAAAGGCGAATGAAGATGCTGCCGATTAGCTCAGGTTATGTCTTGGTCATTTTGAGGTTCCCTTTATTTGAGTCCCTCTTCTTCCCTCATACAAGAGGAAGATCAGAAACTCATAATTTCGTTTGAACCTAGAAGGCTACAAACAGTTCTGTCTTGAGCAATTATTTCAAAGGTACTGAAACAGGAATTACTGAGAGGGAAAGGCCTGCTGAACTCTAATTCAGATTCATGAACAGACATTCTGAGTAGCTGGTTCACATTATGGTCTAATGTGATAACTTCTAATTCTCAAGGAAAACTTTTCTTCTGAGAGAAGAACAACATCACTTTAACAGAGAGTTGCAACCTGTAAGTGCTGTGAGGCAGAACATGTCAAGGCAGGGATAGACTAGGATAAATTCCTAAACTTGGTGTCATCAGATGCAAGACCAGAGGCAGAACATGTGGAATTTTTTTTTTCTGAATATAGAAAAAAAAGAATTTGCAACATTGTCAAAGACCTGTCAGAGCAATAGGAGTCATCAGGATTTGCTTCTGTCTTGGTTTAAGACTTTTGTACTGGAGGAACTGAACCCATGGTGTACTCCAGCCTCGTGTAGCCGCCAGTGAAGAACTTGTCAGAGAGAACCAGGATGATGCCTGGCCAAGGAGGAGAAGGAGTTTCTGTAATGTGGAAGGAAAGCAGGATTGCCTTGGCAATGCCTCAGTCCCCAAAGGCTGTCTCGGGGGGGTAAAATTGTTATTCATGCTTTTGAAGTGTGAATAGGACTCAATGGATCAGACCATTTGTTGTAGAATTAACCATACTTAGGAAGTTGACTAACTGACAGATGGATGTTCTAGTCTCAGAGCTAAAATATGGAATATCTAGAAATGGGTTCAGAATTCATTCTGTCTTTGTCTAAAAGTTATGATCTGCCACCAGAGAGAAGACAACTGGCAGGTAGGAGTACATGTGCACCCACATCAGGGCTACGTGTCCCAGATGAGCTACACTGGACTTGAGACTTTGCTGCTTTTATTTAAGAGCAAATTTTGAAAAATGGAAAAACTAACCATTGCAGTCAGCTAGAGTAAGGAGCTATGACGTGAATATGGAGGAGTCTTAGAGTATAAAAGCTTTATGGGACTTATGGCCTCAAGTTGCACGGGGGAGATTTAGATTGGATATTAGGAAAAAAAATCTTCACCGTAAAGGTTATCAAACACTGGAACAGGGACGCAGTGGAATCATTATCCCTGGAGGTATTTACAAGCCAGGAAGACGTGGTGTTGAGGGGCATGGTTTAGTGGTGGTTTGGGCAGTGTTAGGTTGATGGTTGGACTCGATGACCCTAGAGATCCCTTCCAACTGAAATGATTCTATGATTCTAAAGCAAGTAGCAAAAGCTTCTTCAGCCACATAAATGAAAAATATGACTTATTTCCTTGTGGAGACGGTAGGATGTAGAAGTTTAAGGTTGATGCACATCTCTGAGTCAAAATGCTTATGTTGCCCTGCTGGAAATATATACCACAATATGTGTCTGAGGAAGGAAGATGCTGGAGGCAGATGGCGAAGGCCAGAGAACTGAATTAAGGTCGAAGAGTGCAGGAGGCAAGTTGTTGCAGGATCACTGCCTCGTATGTTGCAGAAGTTGGAAGGTGGCCCGAGACCCACCAAGAAGGTGAGAAGGAAGGTGCTCTGTGTGTAGGCTGTGGAACCATCGTGGGTGTTTTAATCCCAGTTTATACCACATTGTTCCTAATTGGTGTTGCAAAAGTCATCTGTTAAAAAAGCTCTCAAGCACTGTCACTGTCTGGGGAGTTTTTCTTCTGTGGGTACCCAATTTCAGGTAGCCAGGGCACTCAGGAGAATGTCTGTAGTCAGTGGGTGCTCTCCACTGAACACAGAAAATGCTACAAAAAAGCTGACTAGTCAGAAAAAAGCAACCCCAAAACCCCAAATATGTGACAGTGGGAAAACAAAATGTGTTAGTTACAGGCATTTAACAATTTTAGCTTGAATCATGCTGTGTCTCTTATTTCTTGTCTGTAGGAAAATACGTGTTGCTCGAGAGAGGAGGGGCTTTTTAACAGCCATTAAATTTAGAATTTGTAACTTCAGATCAGCTGAATTTACATCTTAAAGCCACAGAGGAGCCCCTGGGGCTCTGATTTCTGTGAAGC
Organism: Nycticryphes semicollaris; assembly: GCA_013400055.1. Lineage (NCBI taxonomy): Eukaryota > Metazoa > Chordata > Aves > Charadriiformes > Rostratulidae > Nycticryphes > Nycticryphes semicollaris. The sequence goes on along the minus strand of VXBJ01001535.1, from coordinate 50,516 downwards.
TGGAGGACATGAAGGGTATTATTTCAGAGGGATTGCAGGTTAAACAGGACACACAAAACAGGAAGGTACCTGCTGATTGTGGAAGAGATTAATATCGTCCCCGTTTAAAGAGAACTGGGGGGAGTGTGATTACGGGTGATGTGTGCTGGGGGACGTCACATCAGGACTGCGAGAACAAATCCAGTCGAGGTTTGCAGCTTTGCTGTGCAGGGGTTTTAGCAACTTACTCAGAGGCACACAAAAAATGTATGGTGTGCAGCGTTTTAATGCAGTTTACCGTTCTGTGGGGACTTTTAGATAACAAAGCTCACAGTGGTTATAACAGACCCTAACTTTACACCTCATTATAATTAACGTGGGGTCCATCTTGGTTTTTTATTTTTTACCTGTAAAATGCAACCCAAAGAAAGGAAAATTTGCTACTTTACATGTGTTTTGGGTTTTTGTTTGTTGTTTGTTTTTTTTTTTTTCTCTTTTGCAAAGTGTACAAAGATTGCTTGCACAGAGGTAAAAAATCCCACGTGCTAGTTTACTGCTGATATCTGGATTAAGGAATGAAACAAACTTAATCCAGACTTTTAATATCTGAGCAAATTCAAGGCAGTGAAGAGGAGAGGTCCTCTGTTGCAAATTTGACTCTCTGGCCTACAAAAAACCACTCGGCTTTGCTTTTGGGGTTGTTTTTTTCCCACTACTGAAAGTACATGATGTCCCTGAAAAGTAGCCCCACCTGAGATATACAGGGTCATGTCCCATTAATTCAGAACCTACCAAAAAAAGGACAACCTGCTCCTTTTCTCCTTCTGATTGACGTGGTGTCATACTTCTTATAAAGCACAAAATATTTGGACCTTTTTTCTCCAAAACAAAATTTTAGCATCATAGAGTTGCTTAGGTCGGAAGGGACCTTTCAGACCATTTAGTCCAAGCATTTGCAGCCTGCAAAAGATATTGTCTCTTGAAAAGACTGAGGAGATGTTCCAGAATGGAACCTACTCCTGAATTATGGATTCCCAATTAAATTTAGTGCCAAAGAGAAAATAATTTCTGTTCCCTTTGCCATTTGGAAAGAGACGTGATAGAAGAGAGAGTCTTGAATGAGGATCCATGAAATCCAAGAAGCAGCACAGGCTCTGTCTACAGAAGTGGGAGCAGATGGGTACAGGTCAGAGCCACTCTAGGGCAGAGCCTTCACGAGTCCTCCACAAAGGCAAGGTGCTGTTCCAGCAGGGCTTCAGACCAGGCAGGGCAGGGCACAGAGACTCAGGTCAGCCTACATAGATAAGTTCAGCTCCAATTGTAGGTGCTTACTTCCAATGCTTACGTCATGTTTCTCCAACTCTCCCTACTGTTGACATCTAACCCTGGAGTCATGTACGACCCATAGTTGTCTCTCTTATATCTAAGTTCTCCTTCTGTGTGAGACTGTACAGCTCGTAAAGTGGATGTTCTTCATCCAGTCTTGCCCAGGAACCTCACTTGGTAGGTAGTCTCACAGCATGTGTGACAGGCTCCATGTGAAATCTGTTGTTTGTAGAAAAGGTGGTCAAAAGAACTGATGGTGGCATCCTGTATGACAAAATTACTCCCAACCTAAAGGACTTCTCTGGAACAAGAGATTTTCTTAGAAACAAGACGCTTCAGTGTGTCGTAGTGCTACATTTTTTTCCAGAGCACTCTGTGCTGTGCTGGTTTATCTACAGTGGATCAAGTGCAACCATTTACATGATCCCAACTAAAAGTGTTGATGCCATAACTACCAGTTCAGCAGTCACGTACTGACTTTCTGGAAATCTGGAAAACTGTGTCAAGTGCTTATTCAAGGAGACTTAGTCACAAAAGCAGCGATGTAGAAGAGCTCTGTGCACGTGTGCTGCCTCCCGGGTGCCTATGACATGGATTTTGGCAGCTGTGTGGGTAGCTGTTGCAGAACACCAACTATGGTGTAAATTCAGCTTAACAGATTTCTCAATAGTTTCCCTGGGTGAGCAGGACTGTAGCTTTCACTATCTATCTGGGCTTTTCCACGGAGCTGTGAAATGTGTTTGGTGTGCTGGGCAATACAGCCAGAGACAGCTTCTGCTTTCAGATTGGGAAAGGACTTGTTTGAGGCTTTTTTAATGTCATGTGGTATCGATGGGCATTGCACGACCCTCTGGATGGGATCTGATGCTAAAATAAATTCAGGCATGAAATACCATGCACTTTCTTAATGTGGAGGACAATTATGTTTGAATTCCCAAGCTTAATTATTCTAAGTAATAAGACTGAGTTGGTGGATCCTGGCACTCAGAGTGTGTAACAGTGGAAGTCAGGATTACTGATGGTGAGTAAGGGCAGAGACACCCCCTATTTGTCCACCCCAGCCTGTTCCTGGTTCTCTATTCTCCAGCTCATTGTAGACCAGAAATGTAGTGACCAGGCAAGGGGCAATGGCTTTAAACTGGAAGAGAGGAGCTTTAGATTAGATACCAGAAAGAAATTCTTTGCTGTGAGGGTGGTGAGACACTGGCCCAGGTTGCCCAGAGAAGCTATGGCTGCCCCATCCCTGGAGGGGTTTGAGGCCAGGCTGGATGGGGCTTGGAGCAACCTGGTCTGGTGGGAGGTGTCCCTGCCCAGGGCAGGGGAGTTGGAACTTGATGATCTTTAAGGTCCCTTCCAACTCTAACCATTCTATGATTCTACTATTTTTATCTGCTTCTTCTCAGGTATCTGCTACATTTACAAGTCTGCATAGGACACAGCAGGAAGGGGGTTTGGTACTTTCAGCCAGCTATGGAGTCACCTGAAGATTTTTTGCACCTGTATAAAAAAAACACATATGCAGAAATTTGCAACAACTATTGCATATTTTATTACCAGCACCTCACACACGGAGCACAATTTAGGTAAGACTCTACACATATTCTGTGCTAGAACATGAACACATCGTTAGTGTGGACACTCTTAACTTTTATTTAGAGCAAGAGAAAGGGTTACAAAATGCAGCACGACAGCACAGCAGTAATTATTCCTCCCATTTTTTTTTATCACTGCCTTTTAATGAACACCAATAGACACATTTCCCTCTCACCTAGGGTGGTTCAACCATTGCCACGTCAGGGACTTTCAACGGTTGTTTTGGGCTTGACTGCGTGATTTGCAAGATGCTACATGATTTAAAGAACTAGAATTGCATAATTTACAGTTGTGTGTCAGCCAGAAAGACTGCCCACTCCTCACAGGACCAAGGGCAAGGCAGGTTGTCTCTGCTGTGTGAGATTTCAGCTGGTTTGGGGCTACTATTGATTCATTGGGAAACATAAGGAAGACAAAACCCAAGACTTTGTTTGGCCAAACCTTTACTACTATGTTTGCAGTCTGAGACCTGAAGAGTTTGCTAAGAAATATCATTGTAAGCTGAGAAGCTTTACGGTCACTTGTATCACAAATACCCTGCAAACTATGAAAGCTGGGATTGTTCAGCCTAGAGGAGGCCGAAGGTCGACCTCATTGCCCTCTACAACAACCTGGAAGGAGGTTGTAGAAGGGTGGGTGTTGGCCTCTTCTCCCAAGGGAGTAATGACAGGACCAGAGGAAATGGTCTGAAGTTGCAGCAGGGGAGGTTTAGACTGGATATTAGGAAGAATAACTTTACTGGAAGAGTGGTCAGGCACTGGAGCAGCCTGCCCAGGGAGGGGGGTGAGTCACCAACCCCAGAGCTATTTAAGAAATGTGTAGACGTGGCACTTCAGGGCACACTCTAGTGGCTGAGATTGTACTGAGTAGGTTGTGGTTTTGTGTATGATTGGACTTGGTGGTCTCAGAGGTCCTTTCCAACTGTGACAATTCTGTGACTCCACTCCAGAGTCCCTTAAGGACAAACTCTTCAAAAGAAAGTTATTCTATGTAATTTAAGTGGTGCTTTTCTCCTGATGCAGAGGCCTATCAGATCATCTCTGCTTTGATCAGCTCTCACCCAGGCTTCTTGCGTGCTGTCTGCTTGGGAGACAGGGAATGCAGCCGTAATTTCACCTCAACCTGCTGACACACCTTGGTGAAGAATATAGCTTTCTTTTCTTGTCTTTCTGTAATTCCTCAAATCTGCACCTCCACCTGAGTTTTTTCAGTCCTTCTCAGAACTGGGAGCTCACCAGAACCACCACTTCTCTTTTCTTTGAATCACTATATGTGAATTGTTTGCAAAACTCCCTGTCACAAGAGAAAGGTGAGACCTAGAACTTGTGAGGTTTCAGGCAGGGACCAGACATTGTTGTAGACAATATTTGTGGTTATAGGCGTAATACATTTATAAACGTAAGTACAAAGTTTGGGATAAGGTAGAAAACTCATGATGTGGGATTTAACTCAGGATTGCATTATAAAGGGATGGGACAGAAACCTAGTGAGGACAGATTATTATATCTGCTTATCATTTACACCTTCCTCAAAACCACTCAAGGCTAATAATTTTGGATTAAAAAAAAAAAAAAAGAAAACAAGATTAAAGAATCCTAAATCTGAAGTAGGGCAGTATTTCATATAGGGGGGGCTTAGTTTTTTTCTGGGACACCTGCAAAATTGGTGTGACTTCATAGAAAAAGTGGCATTGCCTTCTCTTTGCTGTTTATTACAACTGAGAACTCTTACCTCTTTACTGCATGGCAGGTCCTCTCTGAACATCAGAGATATTTAGAGTTTGGCTCTACAAGACTAATATCTAAGTAAGGTTAATTATGCATACTGTGCCGTTAAACATAGTTTAAGAAATTCTTAATCTACAGCCAGACTTGGTGTTAACATTTGTTGTTGTTATTATTACTATTATTATCCTCAACCCCAAAATCTTTTAATGCCTACTGTCGATTTATGAATGAATGACTTAAACAATGAGATGATGGAATGATTGGTGTATACACAGGAAACTCTGAAAACAACCGTATGGAAAATATTGCCAATGTGCAAGTGAAATTAGCTGGAGATAAAGAATATTTTCTTGACGTATTCCTTCTTTACTCTCATCTGGTGGTATTGTGATCAACAACGCTTTTAGTCAAGAAAGACACATGAGTTTAGCCTGCCAGGGTGAAACACAGAAAATTTCAAAGACCCAGGACAACCTGGAGTTTGAGTGGTGGCGAGACCATTAGAGATTCCTTGTGGAAAGATTGCAGACCTCGGGGCACTCCACTCTTTTCACCCTGCTAGTGCAACAAGTGGGCTCGATGCCTTGAAGGCAGGAATGACAGTTGAACAGGAGGTGTTAGCAAATGTATTTAATAGCAGCTTTTGGCTCATTTAATGGCAGCTTTTGGCTCTCCACAGAAACTCCTCTACAGCTTTGCATTTTGGCGACATGATAAGGCTCCACTGTACGTTAAACGCAAGCTTTCCTGACATTAACAACTGAGGATGCTGCCAGTGCTTCAGTTTTCTAAGGAGGTGACAAGGAGGTATTTGCTGCAGAAGAGCTGCCCATAGCTTTGCTCAGGTTTCTCTTCTGGCCAACCCCTGTATTGACTCAGCAGTAGGGAAGCAAGTTAAGAGCTTACCTTATGCAGTTCCTAACGCTCTATGAAGGTGCTCATTTAATAGTCCTTTCTGTCATTTTGCCATCCCATTTAACTGAATACCAGAAAATCATCCTCAGTTTTTCTATTTATGCACATTTGTATTCAGTGAAGTAATCTGCAGTTCTCATGAGAAATTGGACCTTCCAAAGGCAACTCAGAAAGGACAAGAAGGAACAGGGCTTTTTATTCAAGGGTGTGTCGAAGCGTCTGGTGTGAACGTGGAAGAGGAGGGAGCTGTGGAAGGGTGTGTTTGGGCAATGGGAGCCAACCAGCCCTGGAAGCACAGGGAGTGGCTCGGAGTGGGACTGTATAACGGGGCAGGCGGAGATGGTTCACCCTCTGCCTGGACACAGTTCTTAGACTAGGGAAACTCTGTGCCGGCTGCACATCTACCGGCACGGATGGCTCCGCAGACCGGCTCCACTGCAAAGAAGACACGACCTGTCTCAGCCTTTCTCCAGCTTTTCACTTGGGAAGAGATCAGAACCCATAATGGCCGTGGTCAAGGTCGGGAGCAATGGCTGGTGATTGACAGGAAAGTTTACGATGTCAGCACATTTGCCAAACGGCACCCGGGAGGCAGTCGAGTTATTAGCCACTATGCCGGGCAAGATGCTACGGTAAGATCGAGGAGGACAGTCGGAGGAAGGTGGTTCCGTTGTCAGGGCAGGATGGCTTGGTGGGACTCCAGCAGAGGGTGCTTGTGTAGTTGTTGTGACGCTTGATGAGATAACGCAGTGGACACGTCTGTAACCCTGCTGGTTACCTTCAGGGCTGGTTGCCTACTATGCAAATTGTAAAGCCGTGCTTTGGTTCATCACACCCTGCTGTAAACAAAGGACTATTCAGACAGATTGTTTTTGCCACCAGGCATGATCGGGCAAGCTGTCTTCCAGACGCCTGGAAAGTGTTTCTCTTGCCGCAGCCTGGAAGGGGAGAGGGTAGGAAGTGATATGCTCAGTGTGTGTTTTTACTTGAAAGGCTGCTTTTTCAGCATAACGGATGTGATTCGTGATAAGCAAAGGGTAATCAAGGGTCGAGCAAGGGTAGACAGATCAGATGGATAAGGAGGAGGTGATACCCAAACATAAAGTAATTTTGGGGGCAGCGAGGCAAGAGAGAGGGGTTCTCGAGGAAGTGAGGCTATTTTGTGCAGGTGATGGAGAAGAGAGTCTTGAGCAAAAAGGCTATTATAGAGGAGTGGGAAAAGAAATAAAATACAGGAAAAATGGCTGAGAAAGCAGCAGAATGACATTTGGCTGCAGAAGAGGAAGAAAAATTCTATAAATCATCAATATTTGAAAACAGATTTTCCAGTGGTTCCTGCAAAACTCTTTGATTTAGGAGATTTCTTTAAAATACTTTGCTGCTTGTTTACAGAAATAATAATTCTAAGCAGATCTTGTAGACTATTTGCTGAAAGTAGATCTTGTATTTCTGAACAGCTAGAAATATGCAGGTTAGACACATGACCATGATGAGCACAAGGCTTTTTGAGTTCCAAGAATTTGCTTAGCCCAGTTCCTCAGGTTTTGGTTTGTAAAATGGGATAGAGATTCCGGACTGACAGTCCTCTGTCCTGTTCCAGGGATTTAATCCTGGTCAGGTGTGTACAGAATATTTTTTGTGTCATGATCACCCACTTTGATTTCCAGAGCCAAAATCAGCAAGTTGCTCAGACACTGAGGATTTTGTTATATCTGCTCTTTCTGGAAGACAAAAGGGTATGGTCAGCCTCTGTACCTTTCTTTTGGAAAATTCACGGAGAACATGAGCTGAAGAAGAGTTTTAGTTTACCTGCAACTTCACCCTTTATTCTATAGTTTACAGTTGATTTTGAAACTGGTATTTCAAATAGTTCTTGGACAGACCCTTTTGAGTCACTAGTGTTACCCAATACCCCAAAACATCAATTGGCCTCAAAACTTACAGGGAACTGTAAGAGATACCCAGTTAGTCCTGCTGTGTGTGGAGCTCCAGCATATATTTCCTATGGCCCTAGTGTAATAAAGACAGGATTTTGAAAACATTATCTAAGCATGGCAAAGACACACCTCATTCACTGACATACCCATCCATAGGGCAGGGCTGCTGGCTGGAGCCTTCTAGGGAAGGACCATGCTGAAACAGACAGATGAAAGAGCGTGTTTCCCTCTGCAAAGAGTTTTTAATCAACCACTTTCATGTTTATTACCGGCCTCGCCCAAGCAGTTTTACGAAATCTAGTTTCTTGAAACTCCTCCAGCTTCCTTGGGCCAAGCTCCAGCTGATGGCACAGGACTACAGGAGCGACCAAAGGGTCAAAAATCCAAAAGTCTCTGGACAAAGGAAACTGCATTATGTATTATACCATAGACCTGGAAAAATTAGAGGCTCAGCACAGGGTGTTCAGTCACATACCCTTTTCTTACCCCCTTCTTTTGTGTGTTTCTCAGGATGCCTTTGTAGCATTTCACAATGATAAGTCTCTGGTGAAAAAATACTTGAAATCTCTGCTGATTGGGGAATTGGCACCAGATCAACCCAGCTTTGAATCCAATAAAAAAGTGAGTGTCCCAGAATCCATCGGTGGGAATGGCTTGGGGTTCAGCACAGGAGGAGAAGGAAAATAGGAGCAGAAATAATTTCTGAAGCAGTTTGCCTGACACGGTGCTGCAGGCTGGGTGGTGGGGAGGCAGCAGGCAGTAGTCATGTGTGGAAATGTGTGCTGTCCCAGAATCACTAAATCCACATTGGGTGTAAGGAAGGAGCCCCAGAGCCCCAAATTCTGTTCAATTCTTCCCACTGTGGTGTCTCAGTTAACAGAGCCTGCCAGTAACTTGTCTTTCCCTGACAAAACACAGCCAAGATCTGTTGATCTCATGCTTGTTTTTGCACCGAGAACCCTCTGATAAAATATCTCCACTGAATTTCATGGCTGCTTGGGGATTCTGGCATCTGCTGTGTTATGTTTTCAAAGTAGACAGTGCATTAATACTCACTTTACCCACAGAAATCACTTTTAGAGGATTTTCGTGAGCTGCGCTGCACTATTGAGAAGATGGGACTTCTGAGGCCAAATTACACCTTTTTCTTCCTGATTTTTCTTCACCTCCTGGTACTGGATGCTGCATCCTGGCTCGTGGTCTGGTACTTTGGGATATCCTTAGTGCCTTTCCTGGTTGGCATGGCATTCTTCACCATTGCTCAGGTAAACTGCTGACAGCTCTTCAACACTGCAGACACGTTTGATTCTTCCAGATAGAGAGGATTCATGAAACGTTTGTGTCCCAGTCATTGGTCTACTGCCTCTTCTTACATCCTGTAATCTGACTGAAGACAACAAAGACCTTCCATGTGACAATTTTTGTTGCCTCCAGCAAATCTCGTTCTGCTGATAAGCTGCTCATTGGGGCTGGTGGGGTATTTTGGAGCTACTGGCGGTTACACAAGGTGGGAAGGGCTGATCTAATCGCTTACCCCAGTAAAAGATTTCTTTCTCACCTCCATTTTCCACTCCACCACCCTTCTTCTTACTGACTGATGGCTCTGGTGTTTGATGGGTCCTTTGTGAGCAATTTACACTCACTAGCCTCAAACAGTTTCCTGCTGGTTTGGTAAATTGAAAAATAGAAGAACACAGTGCATGTAAGGGTCAGTGTAGGGAAGGAAGGAACAGGACTTTGAGGACCTCAGGGTTTTCTTAGCAGCGCTGAAACTTTAGGTTTGCTCAGACATCCATGGAACAAGTGCAAAGTAACTAATTTTTTTTAAATAATTTGTTCTATTTGCCTAATATCTGCTATGGCAGGTATTCCTCAAAGAGCTTTCTTGTATTTCCATGGCAATATGAAATGCAATGAAGCCATGAATTTGGAAATTCTTACACTTTCTAGCTGGTTACTTGGAAATTATATATTTGCGATGGGAGCAGAAGACTTCCAGGCTGTAGCAGTCAGATTAATTGTAGAGATGCTTTGCTGCCATCCCTTTAGCTGCTATGATGAAATCAGTATCTGGTATTGAGCAGCTTTAATGGACAGTAGACTGGAAGGAAGTTCTCAGCACTGAGAGCAGGTACAGTTTCTTCCCCAAACCGGGAGGAAGATGCAATCACACTAAGAAGTTACAGAGACTTCCAAAGCAAATTAATGTAATGCCACTGTCACTCTGTTTCCTCAGATGCCCTTTTGTCTTCCAGATCCAGATGGGCTGGTTCCAACATGATCTGGGGCACTGCTCTGTCTTCAGGAAGCCAAAATGGAATCGACTTCTGCAGATCATTGTGATAAATGTTCTGAAGGTAACTGCCTTATTGTGGGAATTTCTCTGGGGCTAAACTGGTCTATGCAATGAATGGGAGTGTCCATAGATTCAACCAATATGGCCTTTGAGGGAAGTGTAGTGTAGCCATCAAGAATAGATGAATAAATAGGGATGTAATTGCTGATATTGTTCAAGTTTGAACCCCTGATCTTTGACTTTCCCTGCAGGGGTTACCAGCCAGCTGGTGGAATCACCTGCACAACCAGCACCACGCCAAACCCAACTGCTTCCGCAAAGACCCCGACCTCAACATGCACCCTCTCTTGTTCAGCTTGGGAAAGACACTCTCCGTGGAGGTGAGCAAGGGGATGGCTGGAAAAGCAAAGATTTCAAAGGCAGAAAGCTGCAGAGTGAGGAGTAATCATAACCCAGGCTGTGCCTTCCTGCATAAACTCATGATCATTTCCAAAGTGTTCCAAGGTTGGAGAGTCACGTACCGACTGGTTAACAAGATGCTTAGGCACCAGCTCCTGAGAAGCAGCGTCTTAAAATCAGTGCTTAGGTTCGCTGAGCAGCTAAAACAGCAGGGTGAGCACCTTGAAGGCAGGCCAAGGAATGAGTCAATCCACTTGCAATAGCATTAGATGTTCTTAGTGATCCTGCAGATACTGAGTCAGATGTTCCCTCTGGGAACATACCTCTCCTCTTGGCTGTGGGAGCTGTTTGGCACCTAAATCCTTCAGGACCAGTAGAGCTGCTATGCAGAAACCACAGGCATAGCAAATTATTTCTTAATCACAAATGTTATGGCTTTCATAAAAATAAAAATGACGAGCAGGCCCTCTCTTTATCCTTACAAATTCTAATATCATCAGTGTAAGCAGGGTGTCTTTAGCCTTTGCTTTCCCTGGCAATTTGTTTTACATGCGAGGTGGTGAAACGACCTTTTTGCTAGATAACCAGCCTCTTAAAACAACCTCCCACTCTCCTTTAGCTGGTAATAAGAAAAAAATTCACAGCTCTCCAAGGCACACGGAAAATTCCATCCCTGCTGTCTCAGAAAGACTCCTCTGAAGAGTGTTTATATGAAATACTTACTCATAGAAAACTGCTAACTGTAACTGAGAAGGGTCCTGTCAATGGAATTCTGAAAGGTCTCTCATGGCTATGCATTAGCACAAGCATCTAGAGTGGGGTGGCTGCGAGAGATGGGGTTTGATGTAAGTGAAAATGTAGGAAGTTAGTTCTCATGTCTTCCTGCTTTTTAGCAGAAAAGAGTCAGACACAGGGTGGTTGAGCAAAGTGGATTTCGGGGGTTTCATTCCGTCATCTATTTTGTTTCAGTTTTGATCCAATGAAGGTGTCTTTGAGGTTTTTTCTCAGTGATAGGAGAGCTCTGGCAATAGCTTGCTTTACCTCCTTATTGTTTTGTCCTTTGAAGAATCATAAGCAACAAAATTCACACAAGATGTTAAGAATGCTTTTGTGCAAATGGCGAAAAAATAAATGGTGAAAAAAATACAGTTATTGTGCTATTTGTAAGTTTTTCATCTCTTTGCTGTTTACTGTATTTGAAGGCAAAGCATATGTCAGAACAGCAGATGTCCTTATGGAGTATTTACTACTTTGATCTTGCAGAAATGATTTTACAGTAATTTTAGGCTAGTATACAAGTGCTTGTTTAATTTCTCACCACTGTCTCCTTTCCTAATCAAAAATGTGGGATGTCTGCATCCCATCTAATCCGATACAGAAATTCAGATGTAGTTTTCACATCAAACTCATCCCGCATTCATCACCCACCAAGTTTCCTTTCTTAGTTTTCATGTTAATAACCTGTTCATCCCCGAGCACCCACAGCCTCACCACTCTGTGATGAATACACGGAAATGGTTGGATTGGATTTTCATTACCACCACCAGAAACTTCTACAAAATTCAAATGACTTGTCAGCGTTTTTGTGATTTTTTTTGACCGGTTTTGTATGAGTTTTAGAACTCTCCTAAAAAATGTCTCTCTTCTGACATCAGCATAACATTGATACCTGGATACAGAGACTGAAATGAAATTTGTTTCTCTCCACTGCTTTGGAACTTCAGTACCTGCTTTTCAAGAAGAGGGTTGAATTAGAGAGTTTAAGAGGTAGTTCTCAATTTTTTTGATTAGCCAGGAATTAGAAATACTTTATGAAGATACTCAGGTCTCCAACTTGCCCATTACAATGTCTTTTCATTTTTCAGCTTGGAAAAAAGAAGAAGAAGTTTATGCCTTACAATTATCAGCATAAATATTTCATCTGTGAGTATCCCAGCTTCCTTGCAGTGCTGTAAGAACTTCACCTACAAATCACGACTGGGTCTCCTCCCCAGAATAAAGGATTTCGCTCATCCCATTGAAGTCACAGCTTCAGGAGGCTTCTTTCACATTAAAGAAGGTTCAGGCGAGGAGGGATTGCCCCTTGCATCTCTGTGAGGATTGTGTGGTGTTAGGTACTAGCTAGGGGTGAATCAAATGCGAGGAAGAAAGGGATGGGAAAGAAATGATGGAAGCAGTGAGATGGAAAGAGGAAGAGATTACGTGGACACATGGAAGTCTGTGTAAATGGAAGACAGCAATTTCTCTTCCACTGGAAAGAAGAGTCCTTTTTTGCCTCTTACAGAAGAATATTCGGTAAGGTTTATGATGCAAGATTTTATAAATGTCTCTCTGTTTTCATTCTTCCCTCCAGTGTTGGCCCCACTTGCACTCGTACCCTTCTTCCAGCTGTCTATATTCTACTTTGCAATCAAGAGGAAAAAGTGGTTGGTAAGCTCTACTTGCATTGTCTAGAAGACTCAAAAAATGTCACCACTCTGTGGCTATATTAACCTTCACCTCAGGAGATTGTGGGGGTTTAAGATAGAAAAGGCCAATTCTAGGCTTGCTGCAGCAGGAATGCAGTCACAGGGTCCAGGGAAAATTATTTATAAGCAGCTTTTTAGCCTCTTACGAGCTGAATTGAAGTTAGCAGAGAACTGTCAAACGTAGGCAGAGGTGATTACAGGGCTGTTTGATGGTCTTTATTGCTGATGGTAAAGTGTGTGCTGTGGAAATAGATCAGGGATACACTCAACTTAGGGCAGAATGATAGTGAGGAACTTACTCTTCGTAAATAACAGACCAATAATTAAAAACATTTTTAATGCTGCAGTAAAGGGGAGATGAGGGTATAGAGTGAATTCATCAACAAAGGCTTATTTTCATCTTTTTTGTTTTGTTTTGTCTTGTTTTGTTCTTCTGCAGGACTTGTTATTGGTTGTGTCTTTCAACATCCGAGTCTGTCTCATGTATATTCCTTTAATGGGATTTAACAATTTCATGGTGTACTACTGGCTGTCCAGGTAACACACAACATACCCACAGTCCCCACCACTTATATTTGTAAACAACATTCAGCTTTAATGGAAATAGATGAAAACTAGTCATACACACTACAATTTGCTCAGAAACAAATATTTAGCCAAGAAGAAACAGTGTAACATCAGGGTGGCCACTCAGGGACATCTCCAACTACAAATGGAGTCATTCTCAAAGGAAACTCCGGAAGTTAGGAAGCAAAGGGGTGGGAATAGAAAATCCTGAATTACATAACAGTGTTCTTTTACTTAAGATGAGACGCAGGAAAGTGTTTTAATCATAGGTTTGGATGGGATTGCAGATACAATAAGTCTTTCTGTGTTTAACTACCCAGGTACCTAGAGAGTACCTGGTTCATTTGGGTGTCGCAGATGAATCACATTCCGATGGACATTGATTATGACAAGAACAAAGACTGGGTATCTACTCAGGTGAGAATCTCCTTTCTTCTGGAAAAGTGGGTCTGCAGTTCTGAACTCTAGGACAATGGCAACGTTATTCTTCTCTTATCTTTATTTATTAATGTGAATAATCTGTTTATCAACATTAAGAGGATTGTCCTTGCTGTTTGTTAAACAGCCATGCATTTCTGTAGTAATCAAAACATTTTAAACTTCAGCTGGAAAACAAGACATCAAAATTTAATGGAAGGGTTTTAACGCATTTTTTCACATCACTTTTCCCTTCATATTATGAAAAAGTACTGATGGAACAACAGTCAGTCTCCTTTTAGGCCAACTAAAGAGAAGCAAACTGGGACTGGATACCTCTATTTTTCACCTTACAGGTGTAGTGCAGATAAGATAAATCTGACAACATTTAGGTCTGATAAAAATGACTATGTAAATACAACTCTACTCGCATCTATACTGCCTCCAGCAGTATAATCCCATATAGTGGGCTATGAGCATTTTTCCTTCTGTTAAGGGAAAAAGACTCAGCCTGGTATTCAGCTGACCAAATCTGGTTGTCTACATCTGAACACCTGCTACACATATTGGAGTGAAAGAGCCATTTCTAGAGCACGATTCATCTTACTCTAAAATAAGCATCTAAATCAGGTCAGATGAATGGCACCATAAAAAATTTCTGATTCTCTCCATTGAGTCTAAAGTCATGAGCTCAGATAGAGATTTCAAACTAAAGGTGTCTAAATTAGGTGCGAAGAAGCCTGTGTACACAAACATCTATCCCAACACTTTTGCCTTTGACTCCACTTGCACTAGTTGGAGGAAGCATGGGTTTTTTTTATTTTATTGGGCATCTGTTCTTTCCATCCAAGTGCAAAATGTGAGGAGAACCTGTTAAAAGAATCACAGCTGTGATTGCGTGCAAGGCAGTGAAGAAACATTTCTTTCTGAGCAAAGATCTAGCTAAATTAACTTATTTCAACAAACCATTTCAATCTAGACTTTGTTTAATTCTTTGGGACAATGATGGCTATAATCCCTGGCATTAAATCGCCTTTGGTGCAAGTCAAGGGTGGGTAATGATTGCTGAGGTTGAATTATAAGGATCCCAAAAAAGTAAAAAGCTAAATCATGTATTTCTTTGGTCTTTTTTCCTCCCAGCTCCATGCAACATGCAATGTGAATCAATCCTTGTTCAATGACTGGTTCACTGGGCACTTGAACTTCCAAATTGAGCACCAGTGAGTATGACTGTGGGGAGAAGAGTGGGAATAATAAGGGTCACTTAAAAGTGAGGAAGGCCATGTAGTCTCATATGACAGCATCTCAGGAGAGATGTTTGCTCTCCTTTGCTCTCCTGCTGGGGAAGGGCATGGAAATATTTTGAACAGAGGGAACAGAGAGTGGTGTAAACAAAGTCTTACAATAACTCTCTCTCTCAATTCTACAGCCTTTTTCCCACAATGCCGCGACACAACTACTGGAAGGCAGCTCCTCTGGTGAAAGCCCTCTGTGATAAGCATGGCATTGAGTATAAAAGCAAGACTTTACTTACAGCCTTTGTAGATATCTTGCAGTAAGTATCAATTAACAAGGCAGTTTGGCGCTGCGGTAGCCTGCAAGGGAGGGACAGAGTCAACCTTTTCAAATCAATACCCATGGAGAGGTCAAATTTAGAGTTTATTTAAGTTTTTCTAAAGGCACTTTCATTTTCAAAAATTTTCAAAGATTTTTTTTTTCCTCTTCCTTAAATCCTCTCAACTCATTCCCTGTAGTCAGACTTTGCTATGAGATGTCCATGCATTTTTTTAATCCATTTATTCCGTTTACTTCTTTTTACATCTAAATTACATTTGCTTTCCATCAAGATGAATATTGTCTCTCCCTAAGTGATCTTTCTTTTTCTGTTCCTGCAGTTCACTCAAGGATTCTGGGGAGCACTGGCTTGAAGCATATCTGCATGGATAGAATCTGGCAAGTTTCAAAGGGAAGCTCTTCACCAGACAATGGCTGCAAAGAGTTGGCACAGACCGTCAGTGTGTGTGTGTCTTCCGGTATAGAAATGTGGGAGGTGGTCAAAGCTAATTTCAGTAAGAATGGGTGTGAAAGTGAGTTAAAGATACATTATTTTTCTTGTTCCCAGCCATGAACCTCTTACTTTTTCCTGCTCTCAAACTCAGCATTTAGAGCCATAAAGAACTGGGCCTTCAAAACGGGGGAAAGTAGCTCTTGATCAATCTTGAATCAGCTTGATCAGTTTACTTCATTGGAGGTGCCAGCTCATTGCTTAATGGAAAAAAAATTGAAAGGAGTTTCTTCATAGAAAGAAATTCCATTATAGAATGGTTTGGGTTGGAAGGATGTTTGAAGATAATCTTGTCCAAAACCCTGCGCTGGGCAGGGACATGTCCCACTAGCCCAGGTTGCTCAAAGCCCTGTCCAGCCTGAACACTTCCAGGGATGGGGCAGCTTCTCTAGGCAACCTGGCCCAGTGTCTCATAGTCAAGAATTTCTTCCTTGTATCTCATCTAAATCTACTCTCTTTTGTTTAAAACCATTGCCCCCTGTCCTATCGCTACAAGCCCTGCATAAAAGTCTCTCTCTATCTTTCTTAAAAGCCCTCTTTCAGTATTGAAAGGTGACAATAAGGTCCCCTTCTTAGTGTTTTTGGCTCAGTGGATTGTTGAAAATAGGTAGGACAGGAAGTGAGGACATAATGAAGTCGGGGGGATCTTTAAGGGATATTCTACAGCAGATAAAATAAGTATGCAAAGAACAAGGTATGTCCCCATTGCTACTGACCATATGTTCACTCCTTGCTGTAGCTACTTAGGTGTTATAACTAGCACTGTTCATGAATGGCACAGGCAGGCAGATAACCAGATGCTAAGTTTTACACCTGTAACAGCTGGTTTGAATACAGTTCAGAGAGTCTGTATAGCATGTGTTATTTATATGCATAAATACATATTTATATTTTAACTGACTGGGGAATATGCTGTCTGATTAACTTTCTGATGCAGACCAGCTTTGAATAAGACTGAAGGAGTAGGTCCATACTGTAAGGGTATTTAGGGTATTCTTGCTTTTATTGAATTCTCTGTATATTCATTTTTATCTAAATTCTTACTTCCTGGTGATTCCAAGGACCTGCTGGCACCTGCAATGGTTATTAGGCAACTAAGTACACTTGTGGCTCTTTTCTTCTATCCAGAGAAGGAATTAAATTGTACATAAGACCCTCTTAAGGTCTTGCAAATGTTTCTTTTCTTTCAGCATCCCCAGGAACCAGCTCCATTCCTGGAACTCTCTCTTACTAGTTTTGTACTGGTACTTTGTTTTTGGGCCTCAAGAAGGACCTAGCTTATGGTCAAGGACAGCTTCTGCTAATGGAAAGTGTAATGACTGTCTGTGTAGAGGCACAGTAGCTGTCCAAGACCACCAGAATCCTTCTACTGGTGTTTGAGAGAGCCAACGAAGTGAAAGAGCTTGGAGTGGGCCTATACTAGAATATCTTCACTGAAAGCGCTTTAAACCTTAAGGGATAGGTAAACTGGAAATTAGGAGAAACCAGCATTAAAGAACAAACAAAAGAAATAGAGAATATATGAAAGAACAAGGAGATATGTAGGTATTAATTAACAGCAGGAAAAAAAAAAAGAACGGGGAAAAAAAGTTGAGTGGTGATACAATGGTTATTTGGAAAAGCGAGAATAGAGGGAAAAAATGAGAAATTATAAGAACATCAATAAAGCTCCTCTTCATGATTCTTAGATTGAAAGTCAATACCTGTTTTAGAGAGAGTGTATGACCTCTGATTAATCTTGCTGATTTTGCAAAGGAATGATGATTCAATGATGGCATTTTCTAATATAATTTATAGCTAATATATTCCACTATGAGGCAGTTGAGCCATACGGGCAAAACCTGTGTTTACTGTATTTCACTGAGCTGACCTAAGACCATAAAGGTAGCCTGTAGTGGCAAATAACTCAAAAATTCATACATAAGCTCAAAGACCATGTGGAAGGAAAGTGGTTCTTCTCCTCTGCCGTTCACATCCAGAAGTCTATGCCTCAGCTTTAGGTGGAAAAGCCACCCAAAGGAGAAAAATGTGAAAGATCTGAAAGTGAGATAACAGCGTGACCCATCTGCAACCTTCTGGTGAGCAACTTAAATGTACTACAAGCTACAGACAACAACAGCCTTCCTCTAGGTAACAAATAATTCCAAGCTTAACACATAAAAGCAGAAGGAGCTTGGACTTTTCATTTTGAGGTCTTTGTTTTTTTAAGAACATCTGCATTTATTCTTTTTATTTATATTTTCTGTGTGTATGTGCAGGTAATAACACTGTTCTGCTTATTTCCAAATAATAGCTGGCAGCTGTCATTGAAAATGATCCTGATAACAAAAAAGCAGTTATTCAAAACCTGCTTTGAATGTAATTTGAAAATCCCTTCTAACTAGTATCCAGAACAATTCCGAGTTCCCAAATCCAGGGTTGGTTAGAATGGCAAGATCCGCAATGCTGTGGAACAGCAGTAACATTTTATAAGTGTTCAAGAGATAGCACTGTCTTAAGGTGAATGTGGGGATTTCACTGGATACTTTAATTTGTAATACATGAAGACATTTTAAAATTGATGTCTTGGTGAAGGTAATATAAATATTAAGGATTCCTGCCTTTTTTTACTGGTTAGACATGAAAGCTGTGCTGATTACATCCTAAGTCTCACTGAAATCCTTTAAATACAAGACTGACACAAAATGATACTTTCTGGTGTCAGTATCACAAATTGTACTGATGATTTTTTGCCTTTGGTTAGCATTCTATTCATGTGAAAGTAGTAATTTATTGAGTCTGTCGTTTTGAAACCTCATTTTAATTAAAATGTTTCCGTTTCTTTAATTGATTCAAAAGTCTGCTCCGTGTGAATATTAATTTATTTCTTTATGTGTTTCATGAAGGTTATTAACAATTCAGTCGGTTTACATTTGTCAAACTCTAACACGGTTCCTAAACAAGGGGTCAGGGTGAGAAGTTGTCAAGCCCCTTTTGTCCCACATTCGCAGTGGTACTGAGGTCTCTCATGGTCTCATCTTAATGAGTAATAATTGGAAACTGCCCCAGCTGTAACACTGGTGTAGAAGGAGAAAGTGAAGAAAGGAAGAGTGAAAGCTCGTTGAACAGAAAACGTACATGACAGAGACTAAGAAGACTGAAACAGGGGTTTTGTGCTTAAACAGTCTTCTGCGGACTGTCATCCTATTCATCGTGTTTTCCTGTGATCTCCCCTGAAAGACAATCTGGGATACCTGGAAGAAGCAAGGAAATGAGGGAAAGAGCTTGCAGGATCCTGTCGTATCACACAACTCTAGTATTTTCCTTTCACTTCTCAGCTTTTCTCTCACTCTCCTCTTGGATAATTTTAATCATTGCCTCCTTTAAATCTTTTCCAAATCACCAACCTTTTTCCCACCTTCAACTCGTGGATATTTCCTCTCTCCTCATGATTAGGCAGTCTCAAGGCTTTCTAACCTGTAGGTTCTCTGGCAGCCTTGAAGGACACTGACTTGAGGGTGGTTTGTATGGATAAGGCATGTCAATGAACCTGCAGCAAATATAGACTAAAATAAAGTACGAAGCTTTGGGGATAAGAACAAGCTCAGGTTAATAAAGCTCCTTTCATGATGAAGGGAGACATATATGGTTACATCCTCTCTCCTAGATTTGTGTCTTCACTTTTTTTCGTCACTCAGGCTCTAGATTTAGGGGTGGGGAAAGACGGTTCGGGTGGAAGCTGACTGAAAGAATTTAGAAATGGAAAGAACAATTCTCTTTCCTACTGGCGGCTTGCTCTGAGTGGCAGGACCTTGGCTTAGCACCTGCCCTCTCTCCTCCCACCAAAGGGAAAAATGATTCCCTTGTAAGACTTGTTCACTGATTCCTCTTGCCACTCACCCCCCGCAAAACATTGCCGGGGTTGTCCATCATTATTGTGCAAACTCTTAAATAGTTGATTGGTGGCCAACTTGTTTGTCACTTGACATGAAGGGAATTACAATGTACATATATAATGTACATCCATTAAGAGACAGTCAATCAGAAATAGGCCTCTTCTCAGTGGTTCCCAGTGACAGGACGAGGGGCAATGGGCACAAGCTGGAACATGGGACGTTCCATTCAAATATGAGGAGAAACTTCTTTAGGGTGAGGGTGGCAGAGCCCTGGAAGAGGCTGACCAGGGAGGTTCTGGAGAACCCTTCTCTGGAAACATTCAAGCCCTGCCTGGATGCAGTCCTGAGTGATGTGCTCTGGGCAACCCTGCTTTAGCAGGGGAGTTGGACTAGGTGATTTCTAGAGGCCCCTTCCATCTTTGATAATTCCGTGATTCTGTGATCTACACTGCAGTCTGATCATACAGGTGACTATACTCCAGTTTACCAGCTAAAATGTCTTTTCTTCAGGTGTTGCCTTCAGCTGGCTCAGTAGGTGTGTTCTGCTATTACTCTAAAGCTCTCTGAATGCTGAGCTGTGCTCCTGTGCATGTACAGAACTGCCTTGGTCTGAGCAATTTGCACCTTATCACCCACCTAAGGGTGGGGCGCATTCGATTTTCCCATCTACCATATCCCCTGGAGGGTCTGATCCCATAGGCGTGCTGGGAACATGCTTGACATATTGGCAGGACTGCGCTTTTCATAGAGCGTTGACGTTTGTTTTCTTTCTAAAATGAGGCTGGAAGAGGTGCTCCTCCACTTTTTCATAAGAGCGTGGTTATGCAGTCGTTAGGGCAGTATAATTGCTGGGGCTCAGTTCTCTCCCTAGCAGAAGTGACTCAAAGCCATAATGCCCACCTCTCGCCCACATATAGACTGGGTGGTGATGTGTTCCCCTCTCCTGGCAGGTATAACGGAGTGCAACAAAGAATTCAAGACTGGCAGAACTGGCCTCTCATTTATAGCATTTCTTGTCTGGCTCTCAGAAGATTTCTTGGGCAGGCATTTGATCCCCATTTTAGATGGTTTCTACACTTTAGATTCAGTGGCTACTGATTATTGCAAGAGCAATTTCCATCCTTTGTAATCACATTCATAAAAAGCAATAAGGTATCCTAGGCAATTTCACCCTTAAATCATACTTCTAAGCCTGTCCTTGCTCAAACTCCACAAGGGTCTGCCAGGACTGAGTCAATTGTTCAGATGTTGGGTTTTGGTATCCTTTTTGAGGATATTGCAATCAAGGGAGATTCCCTGCCCTCACAGGGTGTGAGAAGCACCGTGATGGGTCTCTGGTACCAGGAAGAAGCAATTTAAAATCAGGATAGTGCCTCTCCTGTCCCCCTCTTTCTGTACTCAGTACTGCCACCTAGAATAAAACAGCCAATGTGCCTTGAATTCTAGAGGATGGAGAGTTGTGTGCAGAAGCCCAGGACAAACTGGGATTGAGAACCGGAGAGATGACTGGAGAGCCTACGGAAGCTTGGGCAATACAAAGTGTTAACTTTTATAAAGCTAGTTGGAAGCATCTGTTATGGTACATGATGTCTTCTGTTACCCAGCTACAAGTTAGACTTTGCAGGTACAAGTTACAGACTGAATGGAGACAATGTGCTCATTCCTTGGTTCTCACCAACGTGTTTGGTTCTGAACATGCCAACTTTGCCTTGCAGCATCTTTAAGAGTCAGTGACAGGCTCTTTAATGAACTTTTGGGTTCAAGTGGTCTTCTGGACCCAGGGGAATAAAGTGGGGAAGAGGCCAGTGTGGTGAGTCTACATCAACATGATACATCATGCAATGTAGGCATTCCTTTTGGACTGGCAGTGCTATTGTACTGAAAACATATATAGGAGTGCTGCCAAATGCACTTCCATGAGAATAATGTAATCTCTGACCTTAAAGTATGTAACTGCAATAAGAACTAAAGATAAAGTTAGATATGTTTGCTCTCTTTAAGATCTGTAAGTGTAGGTAGCTTTTATTTCCTCAACACTTTAATGTGAACTTAGGAAATAATCAAAATAGTGATAAAATGTAAATAGCTCTTGCAAATGAAAACTTGCTTTCACCACTGGGATTTTGCATGTCAAAGAAACCAAGAAATATTGCCAAAATAAAGGTGAAAAAAGAGCCACTTGCTTTTCAGAAGGTGCCTGTATGCTTGAGTTCTCTGCTTTTCAGACCAAGAGACACTCAGCTTGCAAAACCTTGCTTGGGGGGGAGGAATAATCAGAGATGATCTTTCATCATGGTTGAGCCAAAAAAGGTACTGACCTACAGCAGTATTTGGGACTTTAGAAAGTCCAGCCCCATCTACCCCTGCTCCAAAGTGGGTTTTTTTTGAGAAACCAAATGGGATTATTATGAGGATAAGATGACGGAATGACACATTCTTTCAAAATTCTGTCAGTAATACTGTAATAACTACAGTATAATAAATACTGTAATAACTGCAACACAGATAAGGGCTGGCAATTTGATAAGAAAAATCATGAAGCAATTCCTAACAGATAAGAGTTCGTTCCATATTTTTAGACTTGGGTTGATCAGCAGAACATTTCCAGCTGGTAGACAGCCTAATGAACTTCTGCTGCATCCAGATAGACATAGAAGAAAGTCTTTCACTATAATTAGCTTCTCTGTGGAGCGGAGTTTTCCATTGAGGCAGTTTTGCCGAGTTGTGAAGGTGTTCCTCATTTGGACCCTTGGTCACTGAAGAGTATTTGTAGCTTATCTGAAAGATGGTGTGTCGGTTATGGCTGAGGATACATGAGGTAAAATGAGATCAAGTGAAATAATCTCTATTGATTTGACCAGACACTATATTGAATCTGGTACATACACTCTGAAAAAAAAATTGTTCTTCCCTGAAGGAGCCACATTCCTTCATGGAAGCAAGAATTAACATTTGAAAACACACACACACAGATATATATATATATAGATAGATAGATACATATATATAAGCAAAAATACATCTTTTGGGTTCCTAGAGGATCTAGTTCTCTCCCTATTGACTGCCCTATGCTTAAATAGATTTACCACTCCAGTCATACTTACCCTATCTGTATTTTTTGTCAGCAGGGCCCTTACACTTAGCATAAGCAAATATGCTTATATTTGAGGTTTTGCTTTTGCACTATGTTGAAACATTGGAAAATCTTTCCAATAGGTTAGAAACATTCTAGTGGAAACAAGCACAGTGATCCATACTATTATTTTTTTTGCCAATTAATCATTTTTAGTGATTCGAGGGTGGTGACACAAGGGTGTCCACTGGAGCTGTTATTCTCATCTGCGATGGGTCAAAGAGATTTACTCTTCATGTATAGTGGAAATAAAATAAGGACAATTTTTTTGAGAGCTATTCCTTTCCTTTTGTTTATTTTCAATTTGCTCGTTTTATTTATTTGTTTTCTTTTTTTTATTTATGTTGGGTTTTTTGTTTTGTTTTGTTTTGTTTTTATTGCGTGGAATAACTCTAAACTCTCCAGCACCAGACTGCAGCATGAATTAAGCTGAGATATGTTTTATAAGGCTGTAGTTTCCTGTATATATAGGCAATACATATTTATTTATTTCCTATGGCAGCCATCCCTGCATAGTGACTGCTGCTCATTGGGTTCTCTCACATTTAGGATAGTGTTTACTGGTCTGTATCAAACTGGACAAGGGAACAGCAGCGTTGACAATTGCTGTCCTAAAAATTGTGTAAGAAGTGCCAGTCGAGCACAAAAGAGACGTGTGGATCCTTGAATCCTTGTGCAAGGAAAAGCAGCAACAGGAACTTTGTGTCTTGTGGCTTGTGGGTGGCAAAGGGTCTCTCAGGTTGATTCCATAAGTGCCCATTTGTGACAGCAGCGTCACTCCACTTTGGTTTCAAGTATCTAGTGGAAAATATGGCCTATTTACCACTGAACAATTCTCATGCCGAAGGAAAACAAACAAACAAACAAAAGCTTGCTGATACACACAGTTTTATACCAGCACACTCTGGAGAACGTTGGGTAAGAGCAAGCTAATTACGCAAATAAAGCCTATATACTCTGCAAGAATTGCCGCATACAGAAATGTACAGGAGAAGGAAAATCATTCTGACTTGTCATTCCATTTTTGCAAACAGAACTGTGCATGACCATGGCATACTGAATGGTATGTAACTGGGGTTTGCTTACATGGGCATTTCCACCCATTTCCAACCTCTTACACCAGTGTCACACAGACTGGTTAAAGCTTCTATTACCTGTGTCTATGCAGCTACCTGGAGCAACAAATAGGTGTGAGGTGGCAGAAGAGAGGCCATGTAGATCAGAGCAATATTCCAGCCAGCCCACTGTCCAAAAAGTGGATGCCTGAAGTAATATATAGAACATATTCAATAAGGTTTAATCCCAATGTCTATTTTATTATCATATACGCACTGAATACGCAGTGACTTACCCAGTGTGGGAAGGAAAACAATAGCAGCTTTGGCCTCTGAGGCTGTCGCTGGCAGTGATTTAAAGGGTATCTTTTCTCAGGAATTAATCATTCCACTCCCACTGACCTACTAGATCCCACCCCCGTGCTAGATGTCCCAAGTAGCCATCTAACCTTCTTTTGTTCCTCTTGAGTTATGAAATAGCCTAAGACACTTGTAACAGAAGTGGATTTACCAGGCTGCAGCTCCTCATGAAGCTGAATAAAGGATTTGTCTTCATTGTTTTTAACATTTGTGTAAGTGGGCAGCAGAGCTACGCACACCATGAGAAAAACAAACAAACAAACAACCCAGTAATAATATATATGAAAAAATCATCACTGCTGCGTTTCTGTCTGAGTTTTCATTCCCAGGTATTCAGAGAATGCACATTCTCAGCTACAACTCACAGTAGGAGCTTACATAAAAACAGAGAGCTGTGCCAGTAAAGAAGTTATTTCAGACTGAGGTGCCCTGTATTATTCCTGTCGTGTCAGGGTGAGCAGTGTCAACCAATTTTGGAATGTTGTATCCTGCTTTCTAGCAGGGTCTGCCGGGATTTCTGATGCACTGTTTCAACACACCATTATGAGGCTCCAATCTGCTGAATCAGAAAAGCTTTTGTACATCGGCCATGTACATGAGCGAGCAAAGCAAAGCAGGCATGTACCGCCCATAAAAATACTCATTATATTGGATTTAAATGTCAGCTGTGAGCTAAATGAGCTAAAAGTTTGATATTGCAGCACACCAAATTTGCTCAACCTATGGGATGGTGTTGTAAGCTTCTTCACCCTATGAATAAAGTTGCAAGCTGTGGGTGTGTGGAAATGAAAGAGAGGTTCTCAGGGTACTTTTTAATCCTTTTTTATTAAGTCGCTGCTTCTTTTGACTGCCCTTACCAACTTTACATAAAAAAAAATACCAACCACCTTCCATAAGAAGCTGTGACGTGCTGACAGCCAGTGAGAGAAAACTCAGCCTTCAATCACCACGTATAATTCTGTTGATTATAAAACATCGGTGTCAACCACATCAGCCAGCTTGGTGTCACCTGCAAATTTGTCAGCAGTGCACTCGATCTCACTGTCCATGTTGTTGATGAAGATATTGACCAGTACTGGTCCCAGTATGGAACCTTGAGGGACACCACTCACCACTGATCTCCATCTGGATACTGAACCGTTGACCACTACTCTCTTGGAGCAGTGGTCCAGTGGGCTGGATGCAACCATCCAACCCATTTCTTAGCCACTGAATAGTCCATCCATCAAAACCTTCTCCAATTTAGAGAAAAGGATGCAGGAGGGGGACCATATCAAAGGCCTTACAGAAGTCCAGGGAGATGACATCTGTAGTTCTTCCCTTGTTCGCTAGCGTGGTCGCTCCATCACGATTTATTAATTCCTCACTTGCCAGCCTTAAGCATCACAAATGATTTAATATTTTTTGTTTACCACTTACAGCACAAAGCTACTATTGACACGAGCAAGACAAAAAGCTTCAAAAAGGCAGCCTGCATTACTGTAATAAATAAATATATTCATACATGTAGCTTCTTTTACAGCATTCTTAACACAAGCTTGGTTTGGTGGTTTTGCAACAGCATGGGTTGTCCCACTATTTGCCTGCTGGCAGGTCGAAACTCGCAGCAGTTGTGTTCATTCTGGTTAATTAATTGTGCCCTACATTTGCTTTAGAGTGATAAAATACATTGAAATGTTAAAAGCTTACCATTGAAATTTGATTTTTTGCCCTTGCTTTTTAATCCTTTGAAGTAGACGGAAAGCCTCCACTTTCATTTACTGGTATCTAACAAACGTTGCATGAAAGACGAGAGAGGAGGTGTAGGTGGGTATGTTGACCAAGAGCATGCAATCCAGCATGGACCCTCACAGGTGCTGCATGAATTTTGCATTTTATAGCGATACCTCTAAGTTGTTAGCCTAAACCTGAACAAGACCTGAAGAGGCTAGAGAGGTAGGCACAGGTGAACCTCATGAGGTTCAACAAGAGGAAGTGCAGGGTTCTGCACCTGGGCCAGAACAATCCTCACTATCAATACAGACCAGGGGATGAAGTATTAGAAAGCAGCCCTGAGGAAAGGGACTTGGGGATGCTGATGGATGAGACATGAGCAGGCAGTGTGCACTTGCAGCCCAGAAGGCCAATCACATCCTGGTCTGCAGCAAAAGATACCTTGCTAGCAGATCCAGAGACTCTGCCACTTTACCTGGAGTACTGCGTGCAGGTCTGGAGCCCTCAAGATAGGAAGGGCAGGGACCTGATGGAGCGGGTCCAGAGGAGGGCTACAGAAATGATCAGGGGTTGGAGGAAACCTTTGCTACAAGGACAGGCTGAGGGAGCTGGGGTTGTTCAGCGTGGAGAAGAGGAGGCTCCAGGGAGACCTTAGAGCAGCCTTCCAGTACCTGAAGGGGGCTACAGGAAGGCTGGGGAGGGTCTGTTTCCAAAGGCCTGCAGTGACAGGACAAGAGTCAATGGCTTCAAGCTGGAGAAGAGCAGATTTAGACTGGATATTAGGAAGAGGTTTTTTACTCTGAGGGTGGTGGAACACTGGAACAGGTTGCCCAGGGAGGTGGTTGAGGCCCCTTCCCTGGAGATATTCAAGGGGAGGCTCAGTGAGGCCCTGGGCAACCTGTTCTAGTTGGGGGTGTCCCTGCTGACTGCAGGGAGGTCAGACTAGATGAGCTTTGGAGATCCCTTCTGGCCTGGACTATTCTATGAAACCATGTATATGCATCTTAGTCACTGTGCAAGAAGACTTATAAACTGGTTTATATGCACGTCAGTAGCCCACAGCAATTATTTACTGCTTAATGCACCCAGCAAATGCTTGGGATCAGCATGGTGTTGGAAAAGGGGCCTTCCATTGCTTCTCTCTGTAGCCAAAGCTCTGCAATGTTTCCTGCCCAAGTTGTCCTTCTTTGCTAGATGTCTCCTGCCACAAACTACTTAGATTGGGAGCAAGGCCCAAGGGCTGTTTTGTTTTGGACAGGCTTTGTGAGCAGGTAAGAAGGAGCAGTTGGAGTGTGAAGGTAAGTCCTGACATCTGTGCTCTCTGGCATGAGATGAAATTTAGCAGTTTATAACAACATAGTAGAAAAATTACTGAGGAAATTTTCCCCTGACTCAAATAATATGTTCTTTGGACTGTGATTTCCAGTTTGACCATCCCTCTGGAGTGTGTCCATTCCAGTGAACCAAGGGACCTGAGTTTTGCGAATCTTAACTCCTTTTTTGTTCCTTTAATCCTTTTAATTCTCTGTAGGATGGGGATGAGTTCCTCATTTTAATTACTTCTATTTAAAAGTATTTGGTGAGTAAAGGCACTGTGTTTTATTTTTAATTAACGTCCCCTTTTTTCCTTGTATGGACTGTTAATTTGCACCCTTGCTGCCCTTACCAGTTCAAAATCTGAATATCCCTAGACAGTCTATTGTAGTTGTAAATAGGACCTGTGTGAGTTATCTTGCCACCTTCATCTCTTGCTAATAACAACTTGTGAAGGGATTTACCTCTGGGCTACTATCTCCAGTTTTGTTACTCCTGGTATTTTGCCAGTCTTTCTTCCCACTGTAGGTTGATTTGGTATAAATACTGGTAGAGTGTCAAGTATAATGCCTGGATAGAGAGAGTTGGACTGTTTCTGTGTGAGCTGTCCTCTATAAGAGTCTCTTGTTATTTCTTACCACAAGTCCACCCATTGTCTTATGTGTAGCAGAGGAGAAGAGATCCCAGATAATTTATTGCAAATTTATTGAAAGAATGCCAAGAGCAACAGAGATAATGGCAACACATCTTAGTTGGGTCTTCCAGGGAGCTGTACAAGAACCCTGTTCCCCATCCTTGTGATGTCTTTCTGCCCTTGATCGGCATCAATTGCAGTCCATATGTTGCCCTCTTCATTCTAGTGGTTCTCCACTCACCCGCTTGTTGCAGCAGGAGAGAGAAACCCAGGTTTGGTTCCACATGCCAGAATGGTTTCTCCTTTTTCATCAGCCCTTATTAATGCTGATATCTGAAGGGTGGGTTCAAGGAGGATGGAGCTGGACACTTTTCAGTGGTTCCCAGTGACAGGACGAGGGGCAATGGGCACCAGCTGGCACATAGGAAGGTCCATTCAAATATGAGAAAAAACTTCTTTACAGTGAGGGTGGCAGAGCCCTGGCAGAGGCTGCCCAGGGAAGTTCTGGAGTCCCTTTCCCTGGAGATTTTCAAGCCCCACCTGGATGCAGCCCTGAGTGATGTGCTCTGGGCAATCCTGCTTCAGCAGGGTAGTGGGACTGGGTGATCTCTAGAGGTCCCTTCCAACTCTGACAATTCTGTGATTCTGTGATCAGTGTTCTACTTGGGAGGTTGTTTCCCTCGGTCATGTTCCCTAGGTCTGTATTGTCACAACTTTCCTGTGTCCACCTTAGGGATCCTGTTATCTCCTTTTCATTCTGCACCTCTCCGACACCGTTCCTACGTGCGTCCCTCCAGCTCCAGTCCTCCTTCTAGCATGAAGGGCAGGGTATGAGTGGATGACACTTGACCTTGGCATGGACCAATTGCCCAGTGTCAGTGTGGCTGGGGCTGGCCATGGCAATAGAAGCTTGCCTTCCATTTTTTTCTTAATGAAAATGTGACTTTGGAAAAAATCTGTGGAATATAATTCCCTTCACTGCTACTTTGTCAGAACTGCAACTCTTGTGGAGCAGAAGATTCCTGGAAAAGGAATAAGCTTTAAAATATTACTTCAGATATCAAAAGCAAGGTTGAGGCATTGGTGCCTTGTTTATACAAACTATTTTATTGCCTTCTATGAGAGTGTTGTCACCATTTAGTTGCGTGAACCAGGGTGTGTCTTGCGTTCTTCTGGCTGCGGTGTGTAAATCTGCTGACAGCAACATAATTCCTCTCATCTCTACAAAAAAACCCCGTCTCAATATGTTTCCCACTGGTGGAGCTAACCTGGAATCAGGGCAAGGTTGTATGGGTTTTAAATAAAACAATTAGGGGTTGTCTCTAACCATAGAATGGTTTGGATTAGAAGGGACCTTTAAAAATAATATAGTACAACCCCTCTGCCATGGGCAGGGAAATTTTTCACTAGATCAGATCACTAAAAGCCCCATCCAACCTGACCTTGAACACTTCCAGTGATGGGGCATCCAGAAGACTGTTACTCATTTTTGTGCCCAGACTACAGATTTTGGTTTATTAACACAAGGTTTTAAAGGTAAGAACTCTAGAGACTAAGAGAAAAATTAAGCCGTGATTAGAAGCTTGTGTAACTGCACAACAGCAGTAGCTGATCATCCCACGTCTTTTTCACATATTGATCTTCATAATCCTTTTAGGAGCTGGAAAAATGCCATATCCATTACAGGGAGAGAAGTCGCAACATCTGCCTCTTAATGGTTTCAGTGTGTGGTGAGAAATCTATTTTTATAAAGAAGACTGTAGCAGAGAAGGTAACTAAGTCTAAGTTTTTTTGCATCACTGGACCCTTTGTAAAAGCAAATGGCTGTATAGATAGTTCTATTAATACAAAGAGGAAAGATATATAAAAGATGAGAAAGAAATGTAAAATGGCAAGTTAAAAGCAGGTTGGAGACCTTTGAGCATGAATGTTTGTACTAGAAAGAGAAGTGGGCTCAGTCTCTTCTTATCTGGCTCTATCTTAGCTTTGTGTCTCAGTATCATATGGGACTTCTATCATGTATTTTCTCTGTTTGCATTTCACCATCCTTTCACAACATTTCATTGTGATATTAATGTTAAGGAAAAAGCACAGGAACTTGGTGCTAGCTGTCGAGCTGGCACCTGATAAGCCCAGTGTTGAGCCCTCAAAAGTTCTATCTATATAAACGACAGCTTGCACGGTGGGATTGCCAGAAGAAGACAGTAAGACCCCCTTCTATTTACTGACAATTGGATCTTCCCATTTACATTGCTTGGGCTCACTCTCCACTGAACTTGTTTTCAAGCTGAATTTGTCCTTGGAGTCACTGCACATTAGTTTTAACATCTTCTCCTTCTGGAACTGGGAGCAAAACCTGCCTATTCCAGTTGTCTAACTCATGTGCTTACCAAAGCCAAATAGTAGCTGTGGCAATGTGATCCCCCAAGTGGTAAACTCATCAAAATGTAAAAGAAAAGCATGCCAGGCTTCTACTTTGTTTTCCAAGACCAAAAAGACAGTCCGTAGTTAGAGAAAAATGAGGTCAGGGTGCTTAATAATTTCAACACGGTTGTCGATGTGATCTCAGTTTCTTTGTAGAGATAAGCATTTAACGTGTGCCTGGGAAAAGGCTCCTCTCATAGATTTTTAGGTGTAAAATTCTCAGGCCCTTCTTTCAGGAGACTATTTCTAAATGATATGGAGACATGTTTTTCAATGTGAAATTATCATGTTTTGGAGTGCACTCCTCAGCTACCGTGTGCATTTTACCTCAATTCTAGTGTCAGTTTATAATTGATTGATGATGAGACACATAATGAGAGGAATGCTAAAGCAGAGACATCTTCAACTAAATCAGGTTGCTCAGAGCCCCATCTGACCTGACCTTGAATGTTTCCAGGGATGGGGCATCTACCACCTGATAACCTCATCATCATAAAAGTAATCTCTTTCTCCTTTCTTTTTCTAAGAAAATGTCAACTATGTCAGCGCCTTGAGTACAATAATAGGTCTTCATGGCCCTTACCAGCCTCACCTGGGATCCACACCCTGACTAGCATCCCTACATAAGTTCAGATTTGGGTCTTTGGTGCCTCCCTGAGCTTAGCAAGGCCTGGCCATGGACCCCATTGACCTACTGTATCACCACAAAGTTTTTCCTGGCTGGATTTTGGGACTTGGTTAAGCTTGGCTGGCATCCCAGGCCTGCCCAGCTCTACTCTCAGGTACTGTGGAACAGGCCCCAGCTGACACAGCCCTGCTGCCTGTGGCCATCCCACTCTCCATCTTGTGAGGAGCTGCCCATCTTGGCTTCATCCTGACAGACTACTCCTGGTCTGCAGCTGTAGCTTGCACCTCAAGTGCCATCTAGGTATTCCTGTGACTAGCCAAAGAAGCTTCCCACAGCATCTGCAGGCTTCTGAACTGACCTGTGTCCTGCTCGTTTCGCCTAGAATAACACACACTATCTTGAGTTGCAAGGGACCCATAAGTCCCACACCCTGCTTCTCACAGGACTTGCTAAAACTAAACCACACAACTTAAAGCATCATCCAGGTGCTCCTTGAACTCTGACAGGCTTGGTGCCATGATCCTTTTACTTGATGAAGTGCTAGAAGGGGTGGAAGATCCTGGCATGATTTCCACAGGAGGAAATTTATTTGCAATTCCAGCAGTTCAGAGGTATAGCCTCTCTCAAGGAGAAAAAGAGGAAAAGATTAAGAAAAATAGTCCAAGTTTGCCTCCTTGTGGTACTGTCCCGCTGCTACGCCTAAGAAATGAACTGCCTTTTCATTTTCTTTGTATAAATTCCTCCCTGTTTGCTGCTGAGACTGAGGCAGAGGTGTACGTAACGGTTGCTTAGAGTATCCGTGGTCTTTCAGCACTTCAGTTGTGACTTTTGGAGACCCTTAATGGCAGCCAGCATTGTTCAGGCAGGAGAAGGACAGAACGCAGTTTTGCCTGATAATATCCCATACTACCAGACAGTGCTCCTGCATTAAAGCCCAGTGTGCGTAACACGGAAATATTATCAAAAGAAGTGTGAGGGCAATATAAAAAACTTACTATCTTTCTCCTGAATCACTACTATTATAATTTACAGTGGGTACTTTGGAAAATATAAGATTAGCGCAACCTTTTGTGGGTAAAAGAACCCAAATTATCTTCATCAAGAGGGTCTGGTATTGTTTGAGAGAGAGCCGGAAGCCAACAAGCGTTAAATATATAGCTGAAATATAAAGACTTGCAGGGAAATATAAGGAACTACAGGGAAAGGTTAAGAGCCTTTCTCCTTTAAGCAGCCATCTCCTGTGAATGGAAGGGAACCTTGTCCTTTGGCAGTTCTAGGAAAATTCTTATGCCCAAGGAGGACTGGACCAACATTCTTTGAGAGTGGTGGACTTATTCCCCAGCAAAGCTCCAGCTTGCTTACCAGACATCCCTCATCTTTGATATCCTTTGAGCAATAAACAAAACAGTGAAAAACCTAAAGTAAAAGCCACACCAGGCTATAGACTTAAAAAAATTATTTTTTAATTCAAAATGTTGTGACTTGTCTTAGGAAGTAAGGAGTAGAGTCAACAGCTGTAATAAACTCTTCTAATGAAAACCAGAAAGATCTTGGGCAGCCTCTGATTCCCAGATGAAGAAAGTGCAAATTTTGTATTTTTTATTTAGAAAGCATGATTGTCTGAAAGCCCTAAAGAATTCATTCTTTCAGAATTTTGCCTTCAATTAAAAACACTGACAGATCTCTTTCCCCAGGGAGATGGACAGGTTACACACCCCACAATGGTGAGTGGGTAAACCACAGGCTGGGTATGGTGCTAGATGTGGCCACTCAAAAATACACATTTGTACTTTCGTCTTAAAAGAGAGAAAAGATGAAAGATGAAAAAAAAAAACATTGTTTGTGGGTTAGTTGGTAACAACAGTATACTTGGAAGCCAGGACTACATGGGACTTAAAATTTACCATTTCAAGCTGAAATATGTATATTTAGAGCAGCCATACCAACACTTGTACAAGGACAGTTGTACACATGGAGATTCAACGACATGAAGTTCCTAGCAGTGCCTTGCTGCAGTTTTCCCCCTCTGTGTTGTAACTGCTCTACATCTTCTTCTTTGACTTTCATGCTTTTCTGACAAATTGTGAGGGCTTGTTCATGAACTTGGCAGCCTGGCAGACACTTGCCTACATACCTTACTTGCCTGCAAGCCTAGACAAGGCAGTTCAGCGTTCTCACCTCTCATGTAATTAGTGTTGCTCTTCAGCACGGTGTGGAGAAAGGAGCAACCAACAGGCATGTTTCTCTAGCACCTTCTTTTTGACATAGCTTTGAATACCATAAGGAGTTTGCCAGTGTCCTGGAGGTCACCGATCAATTTTGAGGAAACCATCTTGGTAATCAGAGAATGCTTTTTCCTATCAGCTTATGGTGTCTTATTTTCTGAGGGGGGAAGACACAGGGCCTGGCTGATATATCAGAGTCCTTGAGCTGCCTTCTGCACAAGACTCCTCCAAAAGCTATTCCCCAAGAAATGGACTATAGAAATAGCAATGTGGTCTCCTATACAACTAGCCTCTTCTTTCAATCCATCTTGCAAAAAGTGGAAGGGGATTTAGTCTGAGGGCAAAGTCTTGATCTAAAAATGCAGTAGACAGCAAGACATACAAAAAAAAAAACCAGCTTGAACAAGGTGAATATTTAGTTATTCTGGCCATTTTCAAATTCAGATAAACCTACAATCAAGGATATGACTCCACTCCAATGTGCAAACCAAGTTAACAGAAGTCTCAAGAGAGAGCAAGGTGTTTAGAGTACAGAGTTTGAGTCTAAATAACAGAGCTTAGTTTCTCATAACTTTATTTTCCTTAACTGCAAGTTCCAGTTGAAAGGGTTTTTCCTTTTTATTTTTTTAATGGTTATTAGATTCTCTCTGTCTAGTAATAGCTGAACCCTTGGTGGAAACACTAGAACAAGCTTTCAGAATCAGCTGTAAGTTTATACAAACTTGCAGGAACTTATTATCAGCATATTTTAATCAAATTTGAAATGGTGTGGAGGTCCCAGTGAGTTCAAATGTTGCTGACTAGGAGGAAAAGTGGGCTGAGAAACAGGTAAGCACCTCATAAATCTCATTTTCTTGGAAAATCAAGCTAAAAATCTTCAAGAGGATATTTGTGACTTACAGGCTGTGATTTATTTTACAAATGCAACAGGAAAGAAAAGGGCAAAGAAGCCAGTACTTTCCTTTCATGTACAGCTAAAGCAGTGACTGCTCCTTTCGGGCTGCTGTTTCCTCAGGACACTCCCCACTTGCTCTGTTTTAATGTCCCTTGTAAAATTGCATTATTTTAATATCTGTGTCACAGCCTACCTGAAGGCTCCATCTGGATAATGAGTTAGTGCAGCAAATACAGAACTAGCTCAGGACATGAGCAACCGGTATGAGTTTTGGGGGGTTCATGCTAATTTTCTGTCTATTTCCCACAGCTCATCCCTATGTGTAAACTCTGCACCTGCAGTGGGAAAAAAAAAAAAGGTGTATATTTTGAAAACTCTGAGTAGAAATAGACAAAATAGAAATAAGAATGGAATGGAATGGAATGGAATGGAAGAGAGGAGAGAAATTCTACATAGGGGTACTTAGATGAAGGGCCTTGCTGGGGCAAGGAGAATGGAAAGTAAAGGGTGAGTTGACATGGGGCATGTTTGGGTCCATAGATTCCCTAAGGTGTGACACTGGCAGGGCATCAAATCCTGGTCTGCTGTGGCAACATCACAGTGACTTCAGTAGGTGTTTGCTTTCAGGGCTGATGTGGTAGAACTGTAATTTCTTAATCTGTTTCAAGCTGGTTTACAACTGATTTGGAAACCAGGGGATGTTCCTGTCAAAAGTGGGTCCTGCTTCCTTATGCAGGATGGATGAACCTTTTCTAGAATACATCTAAAATCAGATTGTCAAACCCCAAAATTCAAATTACTGAGTTAAACTAAGAGGATAGGGTTTTTTTAAGCCTATAAAACCCAACAATATTTTAAAAATTAAAGGAATGTGTTAAAAACTTAAAAGGAAATGTATTCTTTCCACCTCTCCCACCCCTGCCTCAAGAAAATCTTCTCCCAGTACTCACAGGTTTCTGAACTGCTCTTATGCACAGAGGTCAAAGTTTCCAGCTTTTCTGAGAATGGATAAGGCAACTTCTTTCCCCTTCTTCTCTCCATTCCATGAATTTTTTTTTTTTTAATTGTGTGATTGCAGGGAACAGAACAGTTAAAAAAATACCCAGAAGAGCGGGGCTCACAGTAGACTATCAAGTGCTGATACCACCACTGAAAATACAACAGCAAACACCACAGGTCGTCATCTTGGGACAAATACCAAGGCATTAGAAATAGCAGAAGTGTTTCGTCTCTCTCTTGATCAGGTTATGTCTAGGGGCAGTTTACAGGGAGAAGGGATGTGGTGTCATGGCCTAGGATTAGTCTTGCAGCTCCTTTGCTTGCTCTATGCCATATCCAGTGACACACCAGCAGTGGCTGGGACCAACTCCAACAGCCTAGGCTAATGAAGCTTGTTCCTTTGCCTCAATCTGCAGCTCACAAAGCCTTTGTACACCTCCTACAAAAGGAAAGGAAATTGCATTATGTCCCTGATATAATCCCTTTAGTTTCCAATTAATTTCATTACGTTACTCTTTTGTCCCAGGACACTGGGAGATCCTGCTGTATAGAAGGTCATATTTTGAGACCCAGGTCTCCCAGGCAAGGTCCCAGCTGCTGTCAAGCTTTATGTTCAGTGGTCAAAAGACAGCTCTTGTAGTGGTTTATGCGTCTGGCATCTCCACCTCCTTAGGTGTACAATCTGTGAGCAATCAGTGTATAAACAACCAGCAGCTGCCCAGGGCTAAGATTAAACAATTAGTACTCCACTTGGATTTTCAGAAGTATCCCACAGGCATAGTTGAAGGCCTTTGTTTGCCTAATCAAGGATTAGCAGCAATTAAGAGGGGTAAAATACAGCATGTTCACGGTACCCACGAACATCCATCACAAAACACTTAGGAAATGTGGTTTTAGACTACAACCTATTTCTTCCCGGGGCTAACCCTCCAGGAAGATCATGGTACATCTAAAGAAAATACTATGTGCCAGGGAAACAGAGCAAGGGGATTCATGAGGACAAACAGGATTCTTTTATGCATATGTTGTTTTCCACAAAATTTTACAAGGAAGCTCCCGGTATCCTTTCTCTCCGCATGGCAGCTGTGTGGGGAATCTCAGGATCTAGGAGATGGAATCTGGGATACTTCAGATGCACCTAAAAATTCACCTCCTTAGGTCTACGTTATTTACCTATTCTATATTCTTATCAGGCATTATCATTTTCCCAGTTTATTATGTTGAGCCTGGGCAATGCTTTTGCTGACCTCAGTATCTGCTCCACCTGCCTCAGTTGTAACATTTCTTTATCTTTTAAGAGAGGCTTTTTTTGGCTTTTTACTGACACTTTTTTATCTTCTCTTTTGCTTAGATACTTCTAAATTTTGCATACTCTGAATAAACTCATATGAACAGTTTCTCTGTTACCCTTTGCTGACCTTTAATTTGTAAAAGCTGAAGTAAAATTCAACTGGGAATAGTTAAACTCCTGTACTTTTGCCAGTTTCCCTTCCAATAATACAGGTCGGCTTTAAATGAAGAGCACACACCTATCTTCTAAGAAAAATAATCTGGTGAGCATGAATAATCGTAAGTGAGGTTCTTGGGCACATCTACATCGAATAATTAGGTTCTTGAGCTAACTGATCTGATGACATCAGAAAAGAAAAATAAAATATGGCACAGTTGGTCCATGGAAGTTAAGCAGGGATTGTGCAAGCAAATATAAAAGTATTTGTCATAATTTATGAATGTTTTAATTATTGGCTGTTTGAGACCTGCCCTCATATAAAAGTATTTCTAATATAATAACCCTCTTAAAGGAGGTACTGCAATGTAACATTGACTTATCTAAGCTAAACTACTTAACACCACTTATATTGATTTATTGACTTATATTGTCTGTTCTTTGTGTGTTCGACAGCTACACTTCTACTACAAAGAGATAGTAATTATATAATTATTTTCATGGTTCCTTGTCAACGTGTAAGAAGCTTTCAATTACTGTTATACATGTTCAAGGGCAGAGCTGAGGGCCGCTCCTCTGGCATTGACATGGCACTGATTGCTTGAATTGCAGCCTTGTTTTACGGCACTCGAGTTGCAGTTAATAAACCCACGTCATTTCCAGAGCTAGCTGCGCTTCTGGGCCTGGGGAGGTGGAGTGAGTTGGCACATATCCTATGCCACCAATACAACTTTACGTTTCCAAACGCAATTGCAAGCCAAAGTCTCTGTCACCCTGACAAAACCCATTTGGCAAGCAAGAACAGTTTGTGTGGTTTGGCTGAGATAGCGTTGGCTTCCCTTTCCTGCTTCTGCCCCCTTAGCGGGGGAGCAGAAGGAGGAAGATCCTACAAGAAAGCATGAATTGTGACGGAATGTGGGTCCAGCCACTTGAGGTGAAATGAAAGAATTAGGTAACCTGGTAGGTGCTGGGCCCAGGTTGTGCAAGGAACCGGTCTGGCCACAAAATATAGATCCTCCCTTTCCATCTTGATAGTGGCTCCTCCCTGACAGAATGAATTATACGGCCCTGCTTTGCTCCCCCTCGTTTCCCTCAAATAAAAGTGACTGAATTGTTCTCACAGAGTGGGCGTCTGGGATTTGGTAAGACAATTCTAAGCGTGCAAAGCGCCAATTCTCAGTTGAATAACATGGCTGTGATTTTAATATCCTGTCCCTTCTGCGGAGAATAATGAAGAATCATGTAGAGCTACTACTAAAGGTGAGGGATGGTGAGTGCACTGTAAGAGAGCAATTCAGTCAAAGGGTATTAAGGGAAAAGAAAAGGGAAAAGAGAAAGGAAAGGAAAGGGAAAAGAGAAGGGAAAAGAAAAGGAAAGGGAAAAGGAAAGAGAAAAGGAAAGGGAAAAGAAAAAGGAAAAGAGAAGGGAAAAGAAAAGAGAAAAGGAAAGGGGAAAGGAAAGGAAAAAGAAAAGGGAAAAGAGAAGGGAAAGGAAAGGGAAAAGAGAAGGGAAAAGAAAAGAGAAAAGAAAAAAAAAGAAGAAAAGGAAAGGAAAGGAGAACAGAGAGAAAA
>VXBJ01001535.1:0-12444 GCA_013400055.1 Nycticryphes semicollaris | reverse complement strand
AAGGAAAGGAAAGGAAAGGAAAGGAAAGGAAAGGAAAGGAAAGGAAAGGAAAGGAAAGGGGGAAGGGAAAAGGGAAAAGGGAAAAGGGAAGAGAAAACTAAAGGAAAGAGGAAAGGAAAAGAAAGAGAAAAGAGAAAAGAAAAGAGGTGATAAGAGCTAAAGTACAATTCCTTAAAGAACTCTGTTATTTCACTTAGGACAGAGAAGCTGGAGAGGTAAATTGGTCACTGTCCATGGAATGACATGTTAATGGAAGAAATACAAAGAAAATCTGAGTATATCATAGAACCAGAGAATTGCCTAGGTTGGAAGGGACCACTGAGATCATCTAGTCCAACCATCAACCTAACTCTGATAAAAAAGCAACAACGCATCACTAAGCCATGTCAGTAAGCACAACGTCAACCCATCTTTTAACTACCTCGAGGGATGGTGCCTCAACCACTTCCCTGGGCAGCCCATTCCAAAGCTTCATAACCCTCTCAGTGTAAGATCTCAAGTTTCTTTGGTTTTCTTTGAATCTTAAACTTATGCTGCCTCCAGAAATGACTGTTTAGAAAAAATGAACGTTATCAAACTTCACACTCAGTAAATAGGATTAATCTTGCCCAGCTTTGCAAGTTAGGCATCTAGTCTAAGCTAGTGTCTAGGTTTTCATGCCAATGACACAAGATAGCCATCCCTACATGTAATTTATGCTGAACACTTTTCTCAAATTATTATAGAGCAAGAGTAAATAAATCATTTAGATGATGCCCTTTTAGACAGCTAAAGCTAAGTGAATGGATTTATCTGAACTGTTCCTTGTTCATATCATCCTTTTTTAAGACAGATTCCATGGAGCAGTTTCTATATCTGAGATCATCCTTATCATCAGCCCCACCATACAGAACAATCCTTAAATCTGTAGATGATAAAAAGAGATTAGTTCATTAAAGGAAAAAAAACTATTTGCCCTAGAGTGACACAACGTGAGTTGAAAATACTCATTTATCTATTACTATATTTAAGTCTTTCTTTTTTTGTTGTTACAATTTTGTAGTCACATTTTTCCATCCTTCATTTTCAGGTTGTTCTGTTTCTCTATTAGTCACAAACATAGCAAAGGAAGCTGCTTAAATTAAAAGCACTTATTGATACAGCCTGGACATTCAGTGTCCTGTCTATATTGCCTGAGCACCCTCTAGTGTAAGCAAATATTAATAGGTCTTTTTTAAAAAAAATGCAATTGCAGTGCTGCCATATTGGATATATTAGCTCAGGAAAATGTCACGTGTCTGTACGGTTTCCAGTGCCTGAATTACCTGAAATTGCTAAGCCTAGAGCCATATGAGCTCAGCTACACTCAAGACAACTCATTCTTGTTCATTTAAAGTGTCTAAAGCATTTATACATGAGCACCGAGTTTTCCTCTGTCAACAGAGAGGAGCTGGACTTGATGGTCCTTATGGGTCCCTTTTAACTTGAGACATTCTGTGATCAGGCTGGCATCACATGGAAATTCAAACGCTGACAAAGAGTACAAAAAAATTCCAAATCCTGGAATAAAATCCTCAATGCTGTTTTGATTAATAAAGTTTTGAGAGGGACAGTGCTACTGTCTGATAATCACCTATAAGCAGCAAGGAGGGCGAAAAGCCATGGGAGAGCTGCTATGGCTACAAGCCCATGTGGTGCACCTCTGAAAAAGGAAAAAAAAACCACAAACTTTTATTGGTCAAGAAATTATCAACAGCAAGAGAAAAAAATTAGCAGGCTTGTACAAGACCGGGAAAATCTCTTCTAGTTGATTGTGCAAACCGTTGGTTGCCCATTCCACAGAAAGATTAATTGGAAACTAAAGAGGGAGGGCGACTTGGGAGACCAGAGAAACGCTGTCTTGATTGTATGATCAGAAGCTGAAAGAACCCCACAAATTTCCAGGTGATGTTTCCAGTATTTTTCTCCAAATGAAAAGTCAAGACCCAATACAACTGTAATTCATATATATCTATTTAAATTTTGTAGAACAATATGATTTTCAGTTGTGCTTTGTAGGAGCCTAGTAGATCTAGCAATAGAAGCACATGTTATGCCCATATTGTTATAGAAACGACTTCTCAGGAAGGTAATTTATCGTGTTGTGCAACGTGGTTTCACCTGCCATTCGATGTGTCTGTACCTGTTGACATACCTCAAATGGGTGGATCTTTGTCTCATGAGGCAAGTTGTAATAACCAGTTTTCTCCAATATGAACACAGAGAAAGCTTTCTACAAATTATATCTGTGAGTCTAATGTGTGGACACCGTCTATAAGCTCCATGTGCAGGAAACCACCGTTGGCTGC
This sequence comes from Nycticryphes semicollaris, assembly GCA_013400055.1. Classification (NCBI taxonomy): domain Eukaryota; kingdom Metazoa; phylum Chordata; class Aves; order Charadriiformes; family Rostratulidae; genus Nycticryphes; species Nycticryphes semicollaris. The sequence continues at coordinate 10,117 of VXBJ01001535.1, read as the reverse complement.
TTCCTCTCTTGAAATGCACAGTTCCTGTCCTGTATAAGAAAAAGAGAGGGTGCAGTGGCATATAGATAAAGAACACCCCTCTCTTTGTCTTCCTTTCCAGGAGAATACATGCCATAACTGTGGGCACTGTCACAGGTTTCTCTCAAGATTTGCTTTAAGGGTATGAAGGTGATTCCAGGTTTTCCCGTGCTTCTCCATCCTTGCTGCTGGTGTGATGGCAGCACAATCGTTACCTTTACAAAGTCCTTCTGCTGACTTTCCATCACCAGTGTGTCATGGTTTCAGCTGGGATGGAGTTAACTTTCTCACTAGCAGCGGGTGTAGTGCCACGCTTTGGGTTTGGGATGGGAATAGTGTGATGGTTTTGGTTGTTGCTGAGCACTCGAGGCCTTCTCTGCTCCTCTCACACACCCAATGAGCAAATTTGGGGGGAACAAGAAGTTGGGAGGGGACACAGCCAGGACAGCTGACCCTAAGTGACCAAAAGGCTATTCCATGCCACATGATGTCATGCTCAGTATATAAAGCTGGGGGAAGAAGGAAGGGGAGGACATTCAGAGTGATGACATTTGTCTACCCAAGCAACTGTTATGTGTGATGGAGCCCAGCTTTCCTGGAGGTGGCTGAACACCCAGCTGTGATGGGAAGCAAGGAATGAATTCCTCATGTTGTTTTGCGTGCGTTGTGTGGCTTTTGCTCTACCTGTTGAACTGTCTTTCTCTCAACCTACAAGTTCTCTCACATTTACTCTTCTGATTCTCTCCCCCATCCCAACCGAGGGGGAGGGAGCGAGCGGCTGTGTGGCCTTGGTTGCCAGCTGGGGTTAAACCGCGACACGGTGAGAACCATGTTTCACCTTCTGTACTATATCATTTGGGATTGGTTTTGTTCCTTTCTTTTCATAATTCCAAAGCCTTTTGTTGCTTTTGCTAAAAGAGATTTAGAGTTGCTAGGCCGTTTCTCTGGCCTTCTCTAAATACTATCTTCCTCAGAACACCGCTCTCTGAAGATTAGGAAAGGAAGTAATTGTGGTTATGACATATTTCTGAAAACCAAGGACTAAGAAATGAAGAAGTATGCTATCTTAATCCCTCTCTCCCTCACAGATAAGCAATGCAAAGCAGAAATCATCTGAGAATATTCTAGGTACACCTAACGTAAGCAGTTAATTAACTGGATGGCAAGAGGTGAGTTTAACAATACTGTGATACAGGATTATCTGGAAGAACCAAGAATTTCTAAGGGATTTCAGCCTCTCTCTGACCCTTTTGTGTACAGAGGACAGTGTTACATGTATTCTTTCAAATCTGTAGACATAACTCATATCTCTGCTCGTTTGCATAGATTATATCAAGTAGCAGGAAATAGGGATTCTCTTGCTGTGGAGATTACCCTGAGTAAAGCATTTGCTGTTTGATTTCTGTGTTTCACAGTAGGGAGGTGAAAGTGCAGTGCCAGGATCCTGGCCGAGAGACTGAAAGCATCCAACTTTTGAGACAGTGTAGTAATCTGTACTGGGCAACCTATGGCCACATACATTTGGATCCTCCACTCAAAGGGAAGATCTCATTGCACTGGTGAGGGAGAGTCTAACTGGCCTCAATGTAGGCAATTAACTGAAGTTAGACACTTAAAGCCAGGTATGATGAGCCCAGACCTAAATATTTGGCCCTGTAGGGAAAATGTAGACAAATTCTTTGATTCTGAAATAAAGCCAGAGTGTCTGTGTATGCAGGGGGAGAGGGTGGAAGAGAGAGACTGATTAGGGCATCATTCAAATAATGTAAATATTGGGTGTAACCTTAACTCTATTTTCAGTTCTTCACATGACTGAGTTTGGAGTACCTTAACTGTTTACCGATTTGCAGGTGTTTGAGTTTGTAGAGCTCTCTAAATGGAACAGGATAACACAAGGGAAAGTTTTGTAGGCTGATAAAGCTTTCAGTTGCTGAATTTCCTACCTCTTGTTCTAATCAGAGAATAATGTTTCCTGTAGGAGTAAGTGACTGTGCACCAAATTTTATGTGTAGGTTTTATATAGAGGTGGCATGTGATTCTTTATTATGTCTTCCCTTTTGTAGCAAGGTAATTGCTGTCATTGTAAAGTCTGAGGTGTGAGAAACAAGGCTGATGAGAGAGATCACATCCCCATTAATGTTACAAAATCTCTTCTATTATGCAGCAACTTTAAGCATGTGGGTACAGAGGTCCTCTGTAACTTTTAGAATCACAGAACGGTTAGAGTTGGACTGGACCTTAAAGATCATCCAGTTCCAACCCCCCTGCCCTGGGCAGGGACACCTCCCACCAGACCAGGTTGCCCAAGGCCCCATCCAGCCTGGCCTTGAACCCCTCCAGGGATGGGGCAGCCACAGCTTCTCTGGGCAACCTGTTCCAGTGTCTCACCACCCTCACTTCTTTCAATTTAAAGCCATTAGCCCTTGTCCTGTCACTCCACTCCCTGACAGATATCCTCCCCAACTCACCTGTAGCTTCCTTTAGATACTGGAAGGCTTCTGTAAGGTCTCCCCAGAGCCTTCTCTTCTCCAGACTGAACACCCCAGCTCCCCCAGACTGTCTTCACAGCAGAGGTGCTCCAGGCCACTGAGCATTTTTGTGGCCCTCCACTGGACCCGTTCCAACAGGTCCATGTCCTATTTTGTGCCCGGCATCTCTCTTGGCTCATCTTCCATTTATACTGTTAACAGCAGTAGAAGTTATTCCATGTTAACATACCCCAGGGAAACAAAGGGTTAGGTTAATGCCTGTTTTCTTTGCTGTTTTGCCTGAGCTGGAGAGAAACTTAAAAAATTCAGTCAGACTGCTTGCATCCTGAATGAGCTTTCCTTCCCCATTTGCAACATGTAGTAATGGTTCCCACAAACTACCAAGATGCAAAGAACATACATCCATTGCATATTCTGTTCAAGTTCTTCTCTTCCCTATTCTTGTGACATAGTATTCATAGCTTGGCTCAAATGACTTGCAAATATGTTTTGAGTTTCCATGGCTCTGGGAAGCTTCTCCTTCATCTTAACATCCTTACCTGCCTTGTTCAGACACACACAGACACATATTTAGTGCCTCTTCAGCACTGGGCTTGGGACAAAGAACTTCTGGTCTGATTTAGATAGAAGTATGGTCATCTGATGCTTTGCAAAGCAAGTTGGAATGAGGTAAATGGGAATAATGCAAAATTCTCTTAAGAGTTTAATCTGTTAAAAGTGAGGAAAAGTTGTTGAGAGAATGCTTCCACATGTTTCCATCATCTTCAAGGGGTTAAGGCATCCACCCCGTGGCTGTGGGTGCAGTTATCACCACAACAGGGCATAATAAGCTGTACTAGCCAGAAAGGGTGTAACATGGTATGACAGAAAAAGAGATTATATCACTGTTTCTATTCAGCAAGTCTGTGCTGCAAATTTTGAGTCATACCCTGATGCTTTTTGAGAGGCAGTAGATAAGATCTGCTATTAAGAAAGAGCACGTTACATCATAGGGAGACACAAGGATACAATTCTGTTAATGCCACCCCTCCATTCATGATTTAGAACCTTGTATCTGTGTTTCAGCACAGATATCTCGTGCAAACATGGAAACCAACAACTGTTTCTGTGAACGTCTTGAGTGGTTTGAAGCAGCAAGTTACTAGGTATGAACATAAGAAATCTTTTGGCCAGAATACAATGGGGATTTTTCCCTCTGAACTTCCAGCTTCTTCACACATTCTATGTCTCTCTACTGACCTCCACTGGGCTACATTATTTAATCTTTCAGAGATTTCTGCAAAGCAGCACAAACAGAAACCACTTTTGCTGTGTTGTTGTCAAGGGGGGCTCTCAACACAGTCAACTGTGATGGAGCACACCCAGACAACGGAAAACATCTGGAAAGAATATGGTTGGCATCCGCTCTGGGCCGCATCCGTGGCTCCACTAAAATGCTATTCATCAGAGCCTTCCTCACCACAGTCTTTTCCAGACCAGTGTTCAAGATCGTGAACAAAGGGCAATGAAGAATTTCTAAAGACTTACTGCAGGCCCTTGCTGGCGTTGTTGTTGCTCCAACCAGGTGACTCTGCCGTCTGGCTCTAGAGGAAGTGTTCAGATTAAGCTACACGCCGCTGGTGATCGCTTCCCTAAAAGACAATCTTCAATTTATAGCAGAAAAGGGGGAGTTCATGGTCATCGTGTAGACCCAGGAAGCAGCAACAGTTGCAGTGTTTTGAACTGGATGGGGATAGGGGAGGGGGATATATGCTCAGGACTCATTTTTTTATGTGCATGGTGTGCCACCTCTAAGGACTTTTGCAGTGTTTGTGTGATCAGCATTCATGAAGGCTATAAAGAATGTAAGAGCTATTCTGCTACATGACTCCGTTGCTATTCACATTTGCCAAATTGATCCAACCAATTAAAAATGATGGGGCATTCACAATTTCTCTGGGAAACCTGTTCCACTGTCTCACCACCCTTACAGTAAAAAAGTTCTTCTTTACGTTCAATCTAAATCTACTCACTTTCAGTTTAAAACTGTTGCCCTTTGTCCTGTCACTACAGGCCTTGGTAAAATATCTCACTACGTCTTTCCTATAACCCCCCCTTTACATATAGAAAAGCCACGGACAACATCCTGGTAGACTTGTTGATGGATACCAACCTTGGGTTCATAACACTGTGAAACGAAGTCAGCAGAGGAGTAGAAAGACTCAAACATATTTTAGGCAGAGGTAATTAGCGTGAATCTTCACAGGTACATGCACCAGGAGATCCAAAATTCCTTCAGTCAGTGTCTTATCCATTGCACCAGTTTGGCTGAACAGTCCCACATCAGAAGACCATGGTAAAACATTAGGACCTTTTCAAGTCCCTACCATGGCAGTCTTTCCTGCTTGTTGCTATAAATTCCAAGAAGTAGCACCAATCCTACTTCTAATTCTTCTCAAGTTGCACCGCATGAGCAAGAAGAATCAGAAAAGAAAAAGTAGGAACAGGAATTACAGGTCACAAATAATTACTTATGGCTACAACTTGGATTCTCCTCCTGTATAGTGCATTTTTATAAATCAGGTTTTATTTTGTTTATGTACATTTTGTTCTTCCTTACTCACCTTAATTAACACTTCTCTTTTTTTTTTGTTGGTTTTGGGGTTTTTTCTTCAGTTGGTTTCTCTATGTGTATGTCTGTGCTGTTGTCAGATCCCCCAGTTTATGGAGATTTGGGTTATGTTTTCTGACCCTCTGATTATAGCCTTCGGTTACCTGTGTTGTTGAAATTCATAGCACTGTCTATTACTGAAACTGTTACTGCTGCCCACACAACTGTAATGAAAGAGGAACCCATTAAAAAGATTTTCTTGAGTTACAGTAACAAAGGAAGCAGCCTACGCAATCCACTGCGTTGATTTTCTCCCGGTCCAAAATAGCAAAGAGAGGAAGGCACATGGAGTCTGACACGCTGCTCCTCAGGCAAATCAATACCCTCTCTGCTCTCTTGCTCTTCACCACGGTTCAAAATATTGTTGCAAGGCAACTTGTTGCACATACATTGAGGGCTGCTTCTTCTGCCAGGATAAAAGGACAAGCCTGTGCCACAAAATAGTGTCTTAGCAGAAAGGGACATGCTGAGTGTAAAGCATGGCAGCAATGCAAGCACCAGGCAACCCAAATCTCCGGAGATTACTTACTTGGACATTTTCCAAATGTGGGAACCTGGTTATGGAGCCCACCAGTACCCAGGCTGGACTCCATGGGGAAATATTAAACTCTAACTTTGCATCATTTACACGGGTGAAGGGAGGCCACAGAAAGACTACCTCCTATGTTGGCACACTTAAGACTTTCTGAAATAAATTTGATCTTGCATTCTGTTTTTCAAATGCAGATGGCACCCACAATTGCATGTGGCCCCATCCTGTCCACTTTCCTAAATCGTGAGAGAAGGGGATAGGTAGTGATCCTTAACACAAATCATAGAAAGGTTCAGATTGGAAGGGATCTTAAAATCACCACATTCCAACATCCCTGCCATGGGCAGGTTCACCTCCCACTAGAGCAGGTTGTTCAAAGCCCCATCCACCCTCAAATGGTCTCCTACAATTGATTGATAATCCTACATCAATAGGGTCCATCAACTGGGGCTACATCTGGCTGGTGATGGTCACCAGTAGTGTTCCTCAGGGCCAGCTCAGTCCAATATTTTTATCAGTGATCTGGAAGCAGGAGGTGAAGGCTCCGTTAGAAGGTTTGCTGATGATACCAAACTGTGAGGTGCTGGTGACACTCTCACCAGCACAAGAGGCTTTGCAGAGGGATCTCAATAGACTGGAGCATTGGGCAACAATGGCAGAGGAGGCCATCAAAGCTGGCAAAAGGGCTGGAAGGCAAGTCCTTTGAAGGGTGGCTAAGGATTTCAGGTTTGTCTAGTTGAGAGAAAAAGAGGCTGAGGGGCAACCTCATTTCTCTCTGCAGCTTAGTGAGGAGGGGAAATGGAGGTGCTGAGCTCTTTTCCCTGGGATCCAGTGGTAGAACATGTGGGAATGGTTCAAAGCTGCCTCAGCAGAGGTTTAGACTGGACATTAGGAAGTATTTCTTTACCAGGAAGATGGTCAATCACCAGAACAGGCTTCCTATTGAGGTGGTGAATGCTCTCAGCCTGTCAGTGTTAAAGAGGCATTTGGACAAAACCCTTAACAACATGCTTTAACTTTTGGTCAACCCTGAAGCAGTCAGGCAGTTGGACTAAATGATCATAGTAGGTCCTTTCCAACTCATCTTCTCTCTGCTCCTTTGCTCTTCTGCCACCAGGGGAGAGAAAATTCCTGCTTGTACAAATGTGAATGTGTTTGATCTCCCCATGTGTTTGGTGTCATTCATCCAACTAATGTTTCTGTGGTGTTCAAGAACCTGCCGTGTCCATGGCATGCAGAATGGGAGGTAATAGAGTTCCTTTGAGAGTCAGCAAATATTTTAACCACTGATGAGGTGCAACAGCTCCATTTGGAGAAATCAATGTTCAGATTTTAACCTGCATACAAGATCTATTCAGCCCCACCCCAGATCTTTTTTTTTTTTCTTTTTTTTCTGTTAAACCTAATGATGTTTGTATTAACAGAAGGATTCCAGAAAGAGCCATAATGCAGGTTTGCTCCACTTCATCCTGATGCAAGGAAAGAAAGAATGGATTACTGAGCATAAAAAATGTGGGGTATGGGAGAGAAGAAGCAGATATCAGGTAGGTTTCAAGTCATAGTCTGATGTTTATCTTTTTAGCAGCTGAGATCAAAAGATCGTGAAAAGAGAGGTTGCAAAACAACAAGGCATAGAGCTGCAATACTGGAAATGTCTAAATTTAGCTTAATGGGGGGTTCCAGTAAAAAACTGAGTAGCTGTCAACTTGCTGTAATAGCTGGGCTTCTGATTAATGAACTGTTTGTTACCAAATGTAATGTTCTATTGTCAACACTGGCTGATACAATACCAATTATTATTATTATTATTCTCAGCATTTCTTCCAGAGTAATGTCTACAAGCTGATACAACAGTACTGTCATGAGTGTCATACAACCCATGGAACAGCCAGCTCCTTCTCCAAATAGGTTATATGGATCCTTCTTGAGTAATTAATGCTTAGTTATCCAAGGGTTTGATAAGCATCCGTGGAAGGACTTAACATCCCGGCTGCCATTGTAGGTGCTTGAGGGCAGTTCTTAAAATCTGAAGTTCCAGCTAAGCTGCTGCCTGTCTCCTGAAACAGCCACTTTCTCAGGGCTGGCTCTCAATAATGTTCTCAAACATCAGTTTCTGAATCATGTACAGAAGTTGGGTTTGGGTCAAAAAGCTTACCAGGGGCATCTGAGCAGCTGGATGCTCAGGCTGCTGAAAACCAAAGGGTGAAAAAAGCTTTTCCCCACTTGGTTTACTGATCCAGGGGTAGCTGCAGCTTTACATCAGAGATAACAGGAAAAGAAGGTACTTTTCTATTGTACTCGGCAACCTGTGATTTGCTGAAAAGGTAAAATATCAAGGGGATTTGAACTTCTTCCTGCTGTGTATTGCTAGGTTGCCCCGACCACCTGAGCATCCTCAGAAAGGTGGAGAAAAAGATGAAATAGGAAATCTCTTAGTCATGTCATTGAAGATTTTTAACTTTGTGAAGGATTTTAGGGTCGGAAAACACAGCTGAGGAGGCTTGAACAAGGGGGCATGAGTTTTTCCCCCTTTTCTGCTGAATATTCAATGCTGAATATTCAGTGCAGGAAGGCAGCTGGAAGGAAGAAGTTCTGCTGGACTCCCAAAGGTGTGTGCTGGTGCGCTGGAGATGGCTTATCTCAAATGTTATAAAAATATATTCTGTTAATAAGTACAAAGTGTGAGCCTAAGGAGTGGCAAAGCCCAGGAATGAGAAGGGAAAGTTGCTTTCTGGCTGCCTTTAATACTAAAATTTAAAAAAAAAAAATAAAGAAAGAAGAAAATAATGAAATAGATACAATCGATACAAAACCATATCAAGCTCCCAGGATGATGATCACATCATCAGAGGCATCGGGAAAAGTCCCAGACTGAACCAACAGGAGTTGGATTCCAGCTCTGGAGTCAGAAACACTGGGATCAGGACCAAAGGCAGACGAACAGACAGGGTCTTCCTCAGATGTCGGCCTTTGAAGACAGAGAGTTGACCCATTGATCCCTCAGCTTTTCTACTGAGCGTGATGCAGATGGGATGGAATACCCTGTGGGTCAGTTTGGGGTCCCCCGTCCTGTCCCTTCCTCCCCACAGGGGTGACCCCTTGAGGCTTTTCTGCTTCGCACCCTCCAACGGGGCAAATACTGCAATTCCCTGCCCTTGGCTGTTCCAGCAATAAGGATAAGCCAGGGCCTCTCTGCACCATCCCTGGGTGTGACCAGGTCTGAACACCCTGAGAGTGAACAGTTTGTGAACAATCTGCTGGTAATTTCAGAGTTTGGTGAGTTAGAAGAGGCCCAGCTAAAAAGTAGAATTATAAAACAGAAAATTGATCCTGTTTTACCTCAAACCAGGACAGTGTGTGTGCTGGAGAACTGGAAATACAGAAATATGGGGTTCTAAATATAATAATCAGAAATCAGGTTCTAAATATGATAAATATCATACGAAGTTCTTAAGAGATTGCCACGTTGTGTTTTGGTTGGTTTATTTTTTTTTTTTTTATTAAATTGGGCACCGAGAATGTTTCTTCCAAAGGGCTTAGTAGATTGTAACATCTAAACTAAGCTGCAGAGTGATATTATTTTTTTCAGGTTCACAGCAGGTTAATCAGAGGCGCATTTAAGTGCAGTTTTCTTTGAGTTGCAGAGCCCAGGACGCCTGTTTTGGAAACGGAATGAACTAACCATAAAGACACTCCTCACCTGTAGTAACTTACAATAAACATCTGACTAGGCAGGCAACAGCAGATCTGGAGGCAGACTTACTTTTTTCATGTCTTCTCTTTGCCCGGCAAGGGGAACTGTTACAGCTTTTGGTGGCTGGAGGATCTTATCTCCCAGGGAGCAAAGATGCTTTCATTCTAAAATAAAACAAAACAAAACAAATCAAAACCCCAAACCAACCAAAAATCAATTATTTTTTCTTTTAAATTAATAGTTAGGCTCGGCCGGCACTGTGGGTGAAGGATGGGTTTTGGGGTGAAAGCCGGAGCGGCTCCCGACCTCCCCGGGGATGGGGAGAAGAGGAGGGCGGCGCCGGGGCGTGTTCCACCCTTATATCCCATGGTGGGAGCGGGGCGCGGGGGCTGGAGAGGAAGGAAGGAAGGAAGAAAGAAAGAAAGAGAAAGAGAGAGAGAGAGAGAAAGAGAAAGGAGGGAGGAAGAGAGAAAGGAGGGAGGAAGGATGGCACCTCTGCGGGGGGCCGGGGAAGTGCGTGAAGAGCGGGCTGGGAACCCTTCGTCCAGCCCGGAACTTCGGCTCTTCACCTGGGAGGAGATCGGGGAGCGGAACGGCCGGGGGTCGCCGCCGCAGGATCGTTGGCTGGTGATCGAGAGGAAGGTGTACGACATCAGCCAGTTCTACCGCCGGCATCCCGGGGGGGCCCGTCTCATCGGCAGCCACGCCGGGCAGGACGCCACGGTGAGAGGCGG
>VXBJ01001534.1:15063-56135 GCA_013400055.1 Nycticryphes semicollaris | reverse complement strand
AAAAATAAATAAAAAAATAAAAACCACCACCCAGTGACTCCAACCGACTCGTTTTGGCTGGAAAACTTTTTCAGCGCCGTGGTTCTTAAGCCAGAAGGAAGCTTTCTTCTGGCCCAAGAACAATAAAGGGGTCAGCAGCCTGATCCTCCCTCCTACACCCTCTTCCTTCCATTGTGAGGGGTCTGTGCAAATATCCCAGGCTGCTTCTGCTGGGGCCTGAGGGACCTGAGCTGCGCATGTGACATTAAAGAGAGACTCTGCAAACTCCAGTAATCCATAGCTGCAAAAAGAAAAGGATTAAAAAAAGAAAATGAAGTCTCTGGCATGCTCTATTTCTGTTGTAACGTTGTGCTTGGAGAAGGTACCCACGGGTGTTCTCGTGGTGGGGGGAAATCTGTCCCTTTTCTGTCTCCTACCACGGGAACATCTTCCCCAGCATAGAATCATAGAATGGTTAGGGTTGGAATGGACCTGACCTTGAAACCCCTCCAGGGATGGGGCAGCCACAGCTTCTCTGGGCAACCTGGGCCAGGGTCTCACCACCCTCACAGCAAAGAAGTCCTTCAACAGATCTCATCCCAATCTCCCCTCTTTCAGTTTAAAACCATTACCCCTCATCCTATAGCTTCCCTTGCCCGGAACCCCTTTAGGAACTGGAAGGAGCTCTAAGGTCTCCCCAGAGCCTTTTCTTCTCCAGGCTGAGCATCTGCTCAACACGCAGCCACGTTGCCACAGAGGGTAGATGAGTTCTTTTGTCTCACCTGTCCTTGACCTCCGTTTCTCTGGTTGTCTAAGATGGGCAATTTCAGCTGTATTCATAATGTACGTGCAAAGCCCATGGTCTGGTTGTGTATGGTTTCCAGCAAGGGTGGGGTTGAAGGAGGCACAGCTGCTTGCCCTGTTGTTCTTGCTTCAGGGATTGACCACCATCTGGCAACACCCAGGTTTTCAAAGTGGCACCTTTCATGACGTGCTTGCTACTCCACCAATGTTTATCCCAGATCATTATGGTCTGAGCCATCAATTCCTAGAGCAAAAGGTTTTGGGAGATGTTCTGCAGGCCCTCACCCATAATGGTTTGCCCACTACTCCTGTCCATCATCAAAGCTGCCCAGGGAGGGTGTGGAGTCCCCTTCTCTGGAGACCTTCAAGCACCACCAGGATGGGGACCTGAGTGATGTGCTCTGGGCAATCTTGCTTTTAGCAGGGGAGTGGGACTGGATGAGCTCTAGAGGTCCCTTCCAATTCTCTGATTCCATGGTCTCTCTGTTGGGGGACGTTGTACACAGATCAGAGGGCTGCTGTGGTTTCTCTCATCCTTCTTATGAATCCAGAGCTGTCACGAAACTTGCAGACCACACTGGGCTCTGCCACTGTGAATGGTGCTACCTTTTCCAGGTGGCATTTTGTATCTGCCAGACTAGATGCCACCTACCTCCCCAAAAGGAGAAGATGGGACCTGTGGCCTTCCATGAGACGCTGTATCATGCTTTGAAGACCTGATTCATTGTATCATGCTCTGAATTTGCCAGAGGGAGAGTGGATGATGCTCATCAAATTGTAGGAACCTGTTGCAGTACAGGGTCTGGCAACCGGAAGATCTCGCGATGTATGGAAAGATAGGCCCCCCCTCTCCCTATAGCCAATAGTGTTTAGCACTTAGTTCAGGATGTAAGCAGACAGAAGTGATGTTGTGAACCCAGACTATATAATGCCGTGTTATCTATCAATAAACGCCATTTGCCGTCCACCACATTGGTGTCTGCGAGCTGATGGACCGAGCGGCCTGGGGTTGGCCGACGTGTGTTCCTGAACCAGGTCGCCACGCCTCCTGCAGGCAACAGGAACCCACCCCTTTTTTCATTTTTATCCTTTTTTTTGTATTACACAATAACCAGCTAATGGCACGTGTGACCTCTTCTCGCCACGTTACAGCTTGTTGGACCTCGGCACTAAGCAGTTGCACGAATCACGATGGTGATTCTGCCGTAAGGCAGTTCCTGTCCTTATTATCTCCTCGCTGCGTCGATAACGCTTTGGTGGTGATGGTCAGGATTTCCTCACGCTGCAGAGCTTTCCTGAAGATCAGCTCCGCCAGCCGTGGAGGAAGTAACGGTTACGAGATTGCTCCTGGCTGCTGTGAACTGGGTGGCCAACCTCAAAATGTACGTGCGAGCTGACATGATCCGAAGAGCGCGGCGGTGGCTCCTCTTTCCTCTCGTCTGGTTTGTCAGGGCGGATGGGTGGGAACTCCTCTTCTTCTGCAAACGCTGAAGCAAGACCAAACCTGTTTATGGAAACCATGGGAGACTCCGTCAAGGGAGATGGGGGAGAATAGTCCTGTGTCTTGTCTGAAATCCCGAGAGGATGGTGAGAACACTCATGGCTGGGGAGGAATACGGGGTCTCGCACCCACACCTCGTGCGGTGCCACGGGACTGGTGCCTGGGACTACACACACTATGAGGGTCCTTTAGTTGAAAGGAAAACTCTTTTTAGCTCAACTTATAAAATGTTTAGGCAGACATTTGTTATTTAAACTATTGCTCTGAGTTCTTCTTTCAGCCTTGCTATGACACTGCTCTTTTCCTGGTGCTGGAGGAGCTTTCTGGAGTACTGGGTCCAGTTCTGGGTAGTTCAAGAAGGACAGGGAACTACCGGAGAGAGGCCAGCGGAGGCTACAAAGATGATCAAGAGACTGGAGCATCTCTCTGATGAGGAAAGACTGAGAGACCTGAGGCTCTTCAGCCTGGAGAAGAGAAGACTGAGAGGGAACCTCATCAGTGTTAAGCAATATCTAAAGGGCAGGTGGCAAGAGGACAGGGTCAGGCGATGGTGCCTGGTGACAGGACAAGGGGCAACGGACATAAACTGGAACGTGGGAAATTCCATCTCAACATGAGGAGGAACTTCTTTCTTTTGAAGTGCCAGAGCCCTGAAAGAGGCTTCCCAGAGAGGGTGTAGAGTCTCCTCTGGAGACATTCAAACCTCTCTTGGGTGTGTTCCTGTCCAACCTATTTTGGGTGACCCTGCTTTGTCAGGGGCTTGGACTAGATGGTCTTCTGAGGTCACTTCCAACCTCTACAATTCAATGATTCTGTAATTCGGATCTCTGCATAGAGCATCTAGCTCCAGGATTTGAGTGGTGTTTTCAAGCAGGTAATAAATGATAATTACATGGGCTATGTTGAGGAGGAGGGCAGGTGAAGCGTGGCAGACTACCAAGATGCAGCCCCTTTGCTGCCCTTCCTTGTCTAGAAGAAGAAGTAGTGTCCAGTTGCCCATGGCAGGGCGAATAGCTGCAGGGGTTGCAAGTACACATGAGGCTGGGAACCTGCTGCATTAGAGGTGGAGCTCCTTGACTACTTGACCATCCTGCTGTTCCTGTCTCAAATGGAAGCAGAACATGGTGTGATTTGCCTACAACATAGGACCTGAATTTCTTCTGCCAGCCCTCAGCTTCTGACAGTTGTTGGTTCAGGAAGAGCAACATTTCAGTGCAGCTGCTGGTAGCCTTGCCCTTCTTCTGGGAGGTAGCTTTCCTGGCATGAAGCTGGATCCAAAGAGAAGGTGTTTTGGCAGCGCAGAAGTCTTTCTGCATGTGCTGGAGTGAAAATTGATGATCTAGTGGTGGCCTTGAGTGGTTTGCAGCTTGGATGGACTAATTCAGGCATCTTTTACAGGTGCTTTTTCCAAAGGTACTTGATTATTTAGTGCCATTTTTATGCATAGCATGGGCAAATCAGATGTTCACACCCTGGTGGGAAGGACTGACTGTTCAGGAGCAGATGATAGTGGAGCAGGGGATGGTTTGGAGTGAGTTGTCTGGGGTTGGGTAAGGGATGGGAGTGGGATTGGTGATGTTCCATTAGTCCACTTTCAAATCTGAGCAAGTTGTGCTCCTTAAGGAGAGCAATCCTCTTTCTGGAGGAACCAACATCAAATCTTCATCTTCTGTGTCCAGATTTTCAATCTTCTCCTCAGCTGTTTTGTCTTTATCTTCCAAGACTTACCTGGGCTGCCTGGTTTCATCGAATCATAGAATGGTTAGATTTGGAAGGGACCTTGAAGATCATCTAGTTCCACCCCGCCATGTCGTGGGCAGGGACAACTCCCACCAGACCAGGTTGCTCAAACCCCTGTCAAGCTTGATCTTGAACACTTCCAGGGATGGGACATCTACCGGTTTGAGTGATTGCCTCTTTGTGCAGGAAGGATTCTGCTCACATGCCCACAGCCACCGAGGTCCTAGCATGAGTAGATATAACTGAAATGAAGTAAAAAAGCTCATATGTGAAAGGATATGGAAGACAACAATAAAGATATGCAGATTACCTCCAGCCCTTTAGAAGCTGTGTGGCATCTTGGGTGGACCTCCTCATTGGGTGCTGCACTTTGCTACAGAGGAGAGGACAGCGGTTTTATGGATTTTGTCTTGCCACATTTCTCTTCCTCCCCTGCTTGTCCACCAAAAGGCTTTTCAGATTTTAAAACGTGCAGAGAGACACATCCAAGGGCCAGGTTCGAGGAAGCCCCTTCCTGGGGAGATGAGGACTTTGGTATCTGGGGGCTTCTGTTGGAGCTTTAAGGAGTCTCTCCGGGTTGGGAGCTTTGTACAGTAGGAACAGTCATCAGCTCATCTTACGTGCTCTTTGTCTCACTGGTTAGGATCATTTCCCCAGTGGAAACCATCAAGAATTTCCATTATTTCCTTTCCTGAGGCTTTGCTTGGGTGGGGATTTCTGGAAGGTATTTCACAGGCAGGTATAATTAAAGAAAGACATCCTTTGCCTGGAGGCTACACGAGGCTCCTTTAAAGCCAAGCCTTTAGCGTGGTGGCAAAACAGAAACCATTTGTTGCCCAGTCCGGTGGAAGGGAGGTGGAGGAAAGGGGGCAGCTAATCAACTGGGAATCATCCCAGTTAAATGCTGCACACGGGGGTTAAGGCCCTTATCCAGCAAATCCTTGAAATATGTGCTTAATTTTAAGTCCCCCTGACTTCAAGCTGTTTACTCTTGTGCTTAACTTTAAGCATGTGCCTAAGTGCTTGGCTGGCTGAGGGCCAAGGCAAATAGTAGGCTGAGGAGCAGATTCACACAAAACTGGACTGGAGTCCCATGGGACATGGGATGCTCTAGCAGGTCTGGGATGCTGGAAGGGGGCTGTGCTGCACATCCCAGCTCCGTTAAGCTCGGAGTACCATGGACCTGGGGCTGTTCTCGCCTTACAGGGAGCATCCTAATAGCGTAGGCCCGAAACGAGTACGTGAATTGCAAGTGTTTTTGTTTCACTGGTTCTGAAGGCATCGGCCTCACAGGTAACCTTGTGTGTCCCACAACAACAATCATGGAAAAAAAAACAAAACAAACCAACAAACCCCACAGAATGTTTTTCCTCTTAATTGAGAGAGACAAACATTTTAGTGGAGGAACATAGCCGCGTTTTTATCATCAGAAGAGGAAGTAGAGCAGATTATATGACCTGACTAATAAATCTTCATAGGAATTTGCATGGCGGCATTAACACTTACAACAAAAAGGACTCCTGTATTAGCACAAGCTTTTATAATGGCTTTATCTTCTTCTTTCCTGTTCCAAGCTAATTCCTGAAAGCCTCCTTTTAATCCCCCTTTTGCTCATCCAGCCTGAACTTCTTAGAATAGCGAAGGTGGGGTTTTTTCCCCTTTATTTTTAATCTATGAATGACAGCACTTAAAGCTAATAACTGTAGCTGTGGCACACGTGAAAATGAAAAGCCACCCTCAGGAAACAAGATCTGTGAGGGGTTTTTTTTGATAAACACCGCTATGAGGGGTTAAGGGAAATCTGCAGCTGGAACAAATACAGGGCTCGTCTTCACTTCCTCAATAACTCTCTGCTCGGGGGAGTGGGCATTTGCCAGACGAAGGAAGCGTGGTTAGCCATCGAGTCTTTGAATGCAGCTCCGTTTTCCCCTCGAACCCATGGCATTTATATTAACCTCCAGCTTTTCTTAGCTGGTGGGGATTCTTTTTTTAATTCTTTTTCCTTGCATGAGGAAGAGCCTCACTTTTATTGTTTGGGTTGGTCAGAGGAGCCGGTTCTCTGCTCCTCGTGTGGCATTCTTGTGGGCAAAAGGCTATAGATGTTAAATGAATAATATGGGGCATTGATAAGGAGAGTAAGGCTGAGGCTGCCAAGCACTGAGACATGGATGTCTTGGTGACTTGATTTTGGGAAGGGCAGGCTTGAGCCATCCTGACTCGACAGGTTATCTCCAATCCCAGAAGAGAAGCAAGCAGGGGGAAAGAAACTCACTCTCCCCCCTACAGAAGAGATGGGGAGGGACTCTTGATCAGGAAGGGGAGCCATAGGACGAGGGGGAAGGGTTTTAAACTGGGAGAGGGGAGATCTGGATGAGATTTTAGGAAAAAATTCTTTGCTGTGAGGGTGGTGAGATGCTGACCCAGCTTGCCCAGAGAAGGTGTGTCTGACCACTCTTGAAGGGGGTTCAAGATCAGACTGGTCTGGTGGGAGGTGTCCCTGCCCAGGGCAGGGGGATTGGAACTTTAAGGTTCTTTCCAACCCATACCATTCTGTGATTCTATGAAAGACCCCGTGTGCCTTTTGCATCTTGTACATGGATATAACTATCTACAGTTGGGAGAACAGCAGTATGCAGGCCAAGAAGTCTAAAACCACTTCCAGTAAGGTACTTCTCTACCTAATTTAAGTTATAGGTAGACCCATAGGAGAGCTACCTAGGTGAGCACCTTCCACCTTTTGGGCCCCTCACAACAGGAAAAATATTGAGGTGCTGGAGTGTGTCCAGAGAAGGGCAATGGAGCTGGTGAGGGGTCTGGAGCACAAGTCTTGTGAGGAGCAGCTGAGGGAGCTGGGGCTGTTGAGCCTGGAGAAAAGGAGGCTGAGGGGAGACTTTCTGGCTCTCTCCAACTCCCTGAAAGGAGGGTATAGCCAGGGGGGGTCGGTCTCTTCTCCCGAGTCACAGGCAATGGGACAAGAGGAAGCAACATCAGGTTGCCCCAGGGGAGGTTTTGGATGGATATTAGGAAACATTTCTTCACCAAAAGGGTTATCAATTATTGGAACGGACTGCGCAGGGAAACGGTAAAGTCTCTGGAGGTTTTTAAAAGCCGGGCAGATGTGGTGCTGAGGGACATGGTTTAATGGTGGTTTTGTCAGTAGAGGATTGACAGTTGGACGCAATGACCTGAGAGATCCCTTCCAATCTGGACAATTCTATGATTCTGTGGGCAAGGAGTGGAGCGTGAGATACTTTGTTTTGCATCCCATGGCTGCCATTGGGTCCCTGCTTGACTTCAGAGCTACCATGAAGATGTCACATCTGTAGGATTCCGATGGCTGTGGTGCTGACGGTGGCAGGCAGGGGTCCTGGGCATTGAAGGGAGCCGGCTGAACACATGTGGGGGATGTTTTGGTTGCCAAAATTCCCATCTCTCTTTGGTAGCGAGCAGTTTGATGGCCACTTACTAATTGCTCGTAATGCAGTGGTTTTTTCTATCTTGTCCCTTTCTGCTTGTCATCAGCACAGTCCAGCCAGAAGGACACCAAGGAAAGGAAAAAGGAGCTTAAAAAGCCCTAGCAAGAAGGGGCAACATTACCTGAGATATTCCAGTAATCAAGGTCTTGGGTGCTGGTCACTTGGCACACGAAAATATCCAGGAGTGGGGTTGGTTTGCTGAAGTTCTTCTTTATCCCCACTTGGTTCTAATGAAACACCTGAAGGTGCATCCTCTCAGCCGTTGTGAAACGAAATGAAGGGGCTTCACCCAGCTCCTGGCAAGTCATCACAAAAGCAGCCGTAGCTCATGTTTTCACTGGCAGGAAGGATGATGTTTGAATGATGCCCGTGTCTTTGGAGTTGTTGTGGTTGAGGTTCAACCATTGAAAGACATGGGAGAGCAAATACAGCCATTTTGCTGCCTGTCCTGTACATCTTGCTGTACCTTATCCTGTATCCTTTTGGATAACAAGCTGTTTTTCAGGGCAGGTTTTTTTTTTTTTGGTGGAAACACCAAATCCTTTTATACATCTCACGTTTGGAGACTGCTGTAAAGCAGCTACAAACTTGCTTTTCTTACTCGTCATCTTTTTATCGGCTCCCAGAAGGTCTGCAAAGCACCAGATTAATAACCACCAGCGTAATTAATATGCAATGTGATATGATTGATACTCTGTGGCAAGCGCATAATGTTTTCTGAGCTTGTTCCTGCGTTAAAACCCGTAACAGCAGGAGGAATCTTAGTCCTCAAGGCACGAAAGGAAAACCCTGGGAGGGAACAGACAGATACTCAAGAAGTGGTTTCTTCTACCCAGGTACAAAGTGGCAGGAACCTGGCAAGGAGAAAGTCAAGCTCTTCCGTTTCACAGCCCATGCTCTCGCAAAGAGATTTGACTTTTCAAAGGGAAGAATGAGGGTTGTATAGGAATAAATTGATGTTTGAATCACAGATTTATAGAACAGTTCAGGTTGGAAGGGACCTTAAAGATCATCCAGTTCCAGCTCCCAGCCATGGGCAGGGACACCTCCCACCAGGTTGCTCAAAGCCCCCTCCAACCTGGCCTTGAACCCCCTCCAGGAATGGGGCAGCCACAGCTTCTCTGGGCAACCTGGGCCAGGGCCTCACCACCTTCACAGCAAAGAAGTTCTTCCTCAGATCTCATCTAAGTCTTCCCTCTTTCCATTTAAAACTGTTCCCCCTCATCCTGTAACTCCACTCCCTGGTCAAGAGTCCTTCCCTATCTCTCCTTTAGATCCTCTTTAGCAACTGGAAGGCTGCTATAAGGTCTTCTCAGAGCCTTCTCCAGGCTCAACAACCCCAACTCTCTCAGCCTGTCTTCAGAGGAGACGGGCTCCAGCTCTCTGAGAGGTGCTTCAGCCCTCTGAACGTCGGGGTCTTTCCTGAGCTAGGGTGGCTGCGACACAGGAACCTCGCTTGCTCTCTCTGGGCTGAGCTCAACAAAGCAGAGACTTCAGAAAGGAGAAAAAAACCCATCATCTCTTTGTGGTATAATCCAGGAGAAAATGTCTTGGCTGTGTTTTCAGTCAACTGCAAACAGGAATATCTGTTGTGTGAAAATGTTTCCAGCACAATACAAGGCGCTTGGAGAAGGAAAGGACGGTGATACTCTGCACAGCTTGCTTCAGCCATGAAGGTCTATGAGAAGGGTCCAGAGGTGGACCCGAAGGGACTGTCACCACCACGATTCCATTAAAGTTGGTGGCAAAATTCCCTTTTGCTTTGGTGGCACGGTGCAGGGAGCACAGTGATGTGGATCACGGCAAAAAATGCTCCTCAACTTATTGCCTGTGATCTTGGCGGGGGGGAGGGGGTTGCGAAACTTCATGCACTTGGAAGGCCTCCAATGGGAAGTGCCAAGAGCCAAGTGGTGAGAAAGTTCTCCTAGTGCCTCTGGATCCATCCATGTTGAAAGAAAAGAGAAACCACCTCTTATTTGTGAGGTTATGGAGTTACTACTCTGCAAATACAGGGTTTCATCACTGTTGGACCATCCTGGCTCCTGAGAGCTTGCATGAGCTGGAGCTCCTATGGGCTGAAACTCTGGTCCACCCTAAAGGAGATTTGTAGGGCCTATGTTCTGGGGGATTGCACAAATGCACAGGAAAAACATGTCATTTTTATTCTTTTTAATAATAAGGGTGAAATGAAAATAGGCTTGGATACAGCCTTTACCTCCTCTTGAGAGTGATGCTGAGGTTGAGGTGGAGCACACCCAGCCAGAAGAGACTGGGGACTGCACAGAGGTTCAAGAGACCCTCCAACTTAGAGGGTGACCTGGGCTCTGGTCCAAAGCTCCCTGGTGTCCTATGGGTTCTGCTTAGAGATGACCTTAAAAATTAATCAGGGAGGTCCCTATTCTGTCTGTAGGTCTTGTCCTCATGGCACCATCCACCATGATGGCACAATGAGAAGGTCTTGAAGGTGGATGGTGAATGAAAGGTCCTTCTGCCATCTCACCTGCCCTCTTCTTCTCAACTGGAGAGGCATGGTCAGGTGGCCCATGGGGGTGCACAAACGAGGGGCGGTAGGCTTTGAAGGAGACAAGAGACGGGGAAAACCAGACCGAGGAACGTGAAAAATATAGAGGAAAAGTGTATTTTAAAGAGATACAAGGTCCCAGAGGGACTGAAATAACTGAAGTTACAAATATTCCCATAGCAACCTCATAACACTGTAAGTCCCGGCTACGGCAATTCCTTCCTCACCCCCAAAACTGGCAGAAGCCAAGGAAAAAACATAGGAAAAGCTTCTCAGAGCAACACAGCCCTTTCTTTGGATGAGCTTGGGCTACCTGGACGCACCGCAAACCAAATACCAGGTGTGGTGCCTCTTGGTTGCAAGTGATGCGAGCGGTATTTATTCCCAACATTAGTTGGAAAAGGCTCCCTTTTCCAGGGGAAAACAAACCCAGGTCACCAACTCTATGTATTTTAATGATTTTTTTTTTAATATTCTGCATTTAAGGACTCCAAGCAATGGTGTAGTTATGTGTATATTTACTGGATAAAGGTATTTATTTATGGATGGGACGCTTTACTGCTGACAGTAAGGTTTGTTTTTAAGCCTGACCCGGGTAGAGGAAATGCATACAAATAAACAATAAACCTGAACAACGCTAAAATAACATCAGTTAAAACAATTAAGAGTTACTTCCACTCGTGAAGTATTGTTCCCATTTTGCTACAACATGGGAAAAAAAGCTCCGTTTCCTATGTCAGCTTGTAACTGAGTCTGGATTTGCGGATTCTTGTAACAAAAAGGGGCTTTCTTTTGTCTATTATTTATACTCTTCCTATGGCACTGTGTGTCTGGAGCTCCCTGTTTCAATGCAACGAGGGGAGCCCGGAACAGCCTTTCCAGCTTTAGCCCCCATCTGGGTGGCTTTGCCAGGGCTTGGTGGCACTGGTCGGGCCTACTCTTTGTGGTTCCAGTGATGTGTACACGTGTGTTTCAAGAGGCAGTTCCTCCTAGGAGACTTTGTCCTGGATTTTAAAGGTTTATTATCTCTGGATTATGTATAATTCAGGAGCTGTGGGGCCAAGAGTTAAAAATAGAGCCCAGCAAAACTCACTGTCGGTAATCAGCAGAAGGCACTGAGGAAGGTTCAGGGTATATTTCACTTGGGATGCTTTGTCTAATTATTCTAGTGCTGTAATTGCATTTGCATCCTTCACCCCACACAGGGAGTTTCATGCTGGGTTGTTCTGCCATTCTCTGTGTCTTTTTGTTTCATCCCAGAGCTGGCTGCAGAGGGATGAGGTGGCTGCCACGACAGTTTGGCTGCCACCAAGTATTTAATACAATTTTAAAAGCTGTCTTCCCTCTGGCTCGGTGTCCTCTCTCTGCCAGGAGCCAATAGCAAATGCCAAGGAAAGACAGTGGGAAGTTAAGGGTCTAAATACTTGTTTGGGTCTGGGTCTGCAGGTATAGAGTCTATAAATCATTAAAACACTCAGCATTTATTTATGGATGGGACGCTTTACTGCTGACAGTAAGGTTTGTGAGGCCCCACCTGGAGTACCATCATCTGGTGAGGCCTCACCTGGAGTACCACGTCCAGCTCTGGAGTCCTCAGCACAGGAAGAACATGGACCTGTTTGAGCAGGGCCAGAGGAGACCACGAATATGCTCCAAGGGCTGGAATCCCTCTGCTGTGAGTACGGGCTGAGAGAGATGGAGAAGAGAAGGCTCCAGGGAGACCTTCGAGCCCCTTTGAGTCCCTAAAGATGCTTCAGGAAAGCTGGGGAGGGGCTCTTGATCAGGAAGGGGAGCCACAGGACAAGGGAGAAAGGTTTTAACTGTTAAAAATTTAGATGAATTGTGAGGAGGAAATTGTTTGCTGTGAGGGTGGTGAGACCCTGGCCCAGGTTGTCCCAGAGAAGCTCCATCCCTGGAGGGGTTCAAGGCCAGGGGCTTTGAGCAACCTGGTCTGGTGGGAGGTGTCCCTGCCCATGGCAGCGGGGGTTGGAACTGGATGATCTTTTAGGTCCTTTCCAACCCAAACTACTTCTATGATTCTGTGATTCCATGATTGAGGTGGAAGGAAGCGTTCTTGGAGATGGCCAGGACCCATGTGTGCCATGTTGTGGGTGAGGAGCGCTGGGAGAGCCACAACTGTGAAATGCTCTAAGGATTTACCCGCCTTTTATCTTGAGTGAGGAGTATTTTGTGAAACTGTTGGGCTTTGTATTCCATTGATGTTGAGCAGCGACTGAGTCCTTATTCAGAAGCAACTATTATTATAAGCACCTTCCAGGAAAAATGAATAGCTTGCAATTTGAAGGAACAGATTTATCACTTAAATTTTAACAGAGAGGAAATCATTTCCAGGCGGCTTCCTGACATTGTTTGGGATTTCTTCCATGGCTTCCAAAGCAGGTCAAGGCTTTGGTTTGTGCTTCAGGCCCTCTCCTTTCAAGAGGTAAAAAATTCCCCTCGTGTAAGAGACGAGAGCTGGTGGCAGACCAGCACCATTGGAGTTCCTGGAAGGGGAAGAGGCAATGGCAAGTGGCCTCCAAGGACATGGCTCCACTCGAAGTGCCCGAGGGACTTAGATGTGTTGATAAATGCTGGCCTTGGGTGAGTAGAGGTGATGGGAATGATGCTGGCAGGGAAGTAGTGGTGCCTTTGCCATGTCCCATGTCCACACGCTGAGTGTGGGACCAACACAATAAAAGTTAAATATATCTGCAGCTCTGTGCTGTCCCGGACTTTCCTGCTTTGGATAATCCATCCTATAGGCAACTGAAAGCCTTATCATGGGGTGTTGAAAGTCACTGGGTTGGGTTTTGTGGATCATTTTTGGAACCACAATACATTTATTTTTCCTCCAACCCCGGTATTTCTGTTGTTGCTTTGATGCAGGCAGATGGGACGTCTTTGGGGCTGCCACAAACGCAGCCCCACCTCCCCCTTCCCACCTCCCCAGAAAATAAATCCCACCCTGAACTTTGTGTGCAATAAAATTGAGCGTAACTCCCAGGCATAATAACCTGTTTGTTCAGTTCAGGCCTTCTGCAACCATTTGTTTAAAATAAGCAAGGGTGGAGATGTTTCTTGAGGGCACAAAAGGCTCTTGAGATAAAGCTCATGTGGACTGATCCTACGATATGGCCGATTCATTTCTTTTCCTTCTCTCATCAGCCTCCAGCCTTGGTTTTTTACATCAGTCCAGTTGTTTTTCTCAACCTTTAGTTTGCTCTTGGGGCTCCAGGGTTGCTGCTTGGCCTTCAGGCATCTTCACCTGCTTGACCATCAGAAGCTGGGAGCATTTCTGCTTCATGGAGAGCATCTACAATAGGCTGAATGAGAGGGTATGAGCGAAGACAGTCGCTTTGTGGGGTGAGGTTTCACATCTGAAAGTCAGGCTGCATTAGACTTGAAGACCATGAGGATGGCAGAATGAACCCCAACCTCTCATAGAGTCTTTGTGAAACAGCCATGAATTTGGCCACCTCAAGCAACAGCTGAGAAGAGCAGAAGTGGAGGTGAAGGAGGGAAGGTGCAGGTTGGTCCCAAATAGGGCCATTCCCTTTATAAGGCAGTTGTTGTCAGATGCTGAAGGAGTTTCTGGGATCAAGGGTGGTCACAGAAGGACCAGCAGCAACTGTCCTGCCTTGTTCCAGCTTACCTCCTTGCGATTTGCCCTGTGATTTACCATCACCAGTAAAAGAGGCAAAGCATCTCCAACATCCTCAGCTGATGCAGAGGAGGTTTAAGAAAAACGATAGCAAACCTCCTGCTCGACCAGGCAGGATGGCTCAAAGGCCAACAATTTCTCTCCTCTGGTCCTGCCTTTCTTCCATGTGTCCCTCCCAAGCCAGTATCCCACAGGTTACTGAGCTTAGATGCTGGCGGAGATGGCTCAGGAGAGGAGTAGGTATCAGCTCTTGAGTTGCTCCAGATTGCCAACAAGCTCTTGAAAGCTTTTTATATGTTCTTTCATTAAGTTTTGATATAAATGAGTCTGGGGCAGCCAAGAGGCAGCTGCCAGCTTTCTGGATTCCCACGGGCAGGTGGACAAGGTTGAGGTTGAAGACACCTTCATTTGGAAGGTAAAGCCTAAAAAGAGGGCACGTGGGCATCAAACCTGCTCTCCTCTGCCATCTGTTTGCAACAATTTTGGTAGATGACAGATCTCCCTTGGTGTAGGTTAACTGGCCATGTAATAGTCACCCTAAGCTTGCCAGACATCACCTTCCCTTCTCCAAGAGCTTCTTACCCCAAAACATCTGAATCTAAATATGCACATCACAACGTAGTTGATCTCTAGGGGACTGGCCTGGAGAGCAGACCAGTCCTGAAGACCTTTTCTTTTCCAGACCCTAATTGGCCTTTCTCTTCAGACTGTGCATGTTTATGATTTAAACTTGACATGCCTTAGAAGTCCCGTGGGCTTCTCAGGTTCTCCTCCAAGCTTCCCACGACGTAAACCACAGAGCGTTTAGCTCCAAAATTGAAAATGACCCTTGTTAACGATCCTTCTGGAGACCTCAGACTTCTTGTTCTTTGCTTTTCCCACACCCCTTGCTTCCAGAACCAGAAGTGGTGAAATGTTGGTTTGTTACATTCTCCTCGAGCCACCTGTGAAGAAATGTCAAAATAAAACAGATGTGGGAGAGAGACCGAATGCGATTTTGCGGCCCATTGAGAAGATGCAAACCTGGCCAAGAAAGCCGTGAGCACCTGGGCTTTATGGTGTCTTCTGGCCCAAGGAGGAGCAAAACCCATCCTTGTTGTGTAGGTCTTCTTATAGGCTCATTGCAGAGCAGATGGTGCTCTCCTACCTTGTAAGACATAACCCTCTGGCTCTCTTCAGGGATTTCATCTTCATAAAGAGGGTGTTCACTGAGAAATGGAGCAGCTGCATTCCAGATCCATGTTGTCCTCACTGACCCAGCTCTACCGAAGGCACTTTGATTACTGTCCTGCATGACTCGTGGTGGGGAGCAGGCTCCAGATACATGCAAGAGCCATGTCATCAAGGTGCTCACTGTGCCCTTGAGACTCTGGCCTGTTACAGAATCAGAGAACAATACAGGGTTGGAAGGGACCTCTGGAGATCATCTAGTCCAACCCTCTGCCAGAGCAGGTCTACCTAGAGTAAATTGCACAGGAACATGTCCAGGTGGGGTTTGAATGTCTCCAGAGAAGGAGACTCCACCACCTCTCTGGGCAGCCTCTTCCAGGGCTCTGACACCCTCAAAGAATAGAAGTCCCTCCTCATGTTTAGATGGATCTTCCTAGGTTCAAGTTTGTGCCCATTGCCTCTTGTCCTGTCCCCGCCCACCCAGCACGCTCGGTCTTCTCCAGCCACTTCACCCTTCTTGCAAGTTGCTGAGATTTCCTTTTACATCAGCTTATTGCACAAAAGAAGTCAACTTTTCTCCCTTCCAAATATAGCTCAATTTAGGCACCAAAATAGACCAGAGTAGGGACCAGTGACTGTTTTTTTCCAAAACATTGTCTCATGACTAGGACGAAGGCAGGCAGTTGCTCAGCTGGAGAAGCATGATGCTTGGTTTTCCTAACGAGGACACAAAGTTCTCCTCTACTCCTTGGGTTAGGAGCCTTATTCCCAGGGAATTAATCCATCTCTCACTCCGGTGCTGTCTACTGCTGGTCTGAGGAAGCACAGGGATGCTCTGCAAGGAGGACATGCAGCATCCCACCACCATACACATGGTTTCTAGTTAAAAAGAGCAGAAAGGCAGCTCCTGAGAGTTAACAAAGGCTTTGCCTTGAGGAAATTGTTACTTTTGGTCCTCGCATTCTTCAGAGATGGTTTCATTTGTTCCAGGGTAATTGTCTTTGCGGGTATGTCTTCAATGCACCTTAAATTCTTAAAAATACCCCAAGCTTTCACCTGCTGTGGTAGCCCAACACCTGGAAACAGCCTCACTAAATATCGTATTATTTTTAGCCTGATTTCCTAAACTAACACAGCTAATGCAATCGAGCTGTGTGTGTCTCCTCCTTCCCTTCCTTTTCTCATTGGTACCCATTGGTCAGTTTCCATCAAATTTCCAGAGGAACGGAAGTCTCAGAGATATTAAGCTTCTCCTATGCCTTCAGTGATCAAATAGATAAGGAAGACTCAAACCCTCAGTAATGAAGAAGGTTCAGTGTGCTTTTAAGCTATTAGACATCACAGATGAGGTGTTTTGCTGCAGGAGAAGCCTAAGTCAGACCCTGGTTAACTTGGTAGTAACCCAACTACAGCCCCAGAAGAGCAGGCTGCCAGCTTTCCCTACTCCTGAAATACCTCTTCTTAGTCAAAGGTGGGCTGTGTGTGAGCGGTGAAGTGAGATCTAGGGAGGATGAGGAGAGCCCTTTCTGGTGCTGTGTGCAGGCACGCGAGCAGAGGACCACAGAACGATGTGCATCGCTGAGCAGATCCTCACCGGATGAGCAGATCTAGCTCAAAGTCATCAAGAGCATCATCAAGAAGGCAACTTTATGTAACGGGTGGCCTCTCTGCCACTGCTCTGAGGGATCATGTAGGATACTGTGGCTGGTGTGGCACCCCTGGGTGTTAAAAGTGTTTTAGTGGGAAAGAAGGATAATTTGGTCACCAAGTATGGGTACTGCTCGTGAACGTGCTTTCTAATGCCTGTGCTAAACCTCAAGATCGTGGTGTATCCAGTGTTCTCCGAAAGAGTTAAAAGTGAAGAAGAAAGTGAAAAAGAGAAACTACCTTCTCAGGAGACACACTTGAAAACTGCAGCCTAAGTAAGGTTCAAATGGGGATGAGGTAGCCAGCAGCAGGACTTACCTAGGGTCCTGATGACTTCTTCTGTGTTTGAAGTTTTGAAGTGAAGGTCCCCAAGGCTGGTCTCCCAGCTGCTGTGGGAGCTGTAGGGTTGCTGCAGTAGCATTTTCTCCAGGTTCTTTGCAGATGGCCAGGATGAATAGTCTGTTGGTCTTGGACTTGGGGTCCAAGTCTTCTCTGGTCTGTAAGCCTAAATTCATTACTGTCCCCAGCAACCTTTCTCCTCTGCTACATCTTCCACCAGAGGAACTCAAAATACTGTTATCTCAGTAACCGCTGCTAAAATTAACTCCTCATTTCTAAGGCTCTTCACGCAGAGTGAGAGGGAGGGTTTTTTTAAGTCGGTGTGTTATGTTGTCATGCCAATGTGACAAAGCTGCTGCTTGATGAGACATGGTCCCACCCAGCCCTTGCCCTTGCCCTTGCCCAGGCTGCTCCCTCGTGGCCCCTCATACGTGGTGTTTCACCAGCAGAGGCTGGAGCTCTGAGGCTGAGATAGATTGCGGTGGAAATAAAAGGAGTGACTTTTACAGGGCTTTTATTGCCGGGGAAGCACAATACTGCATAAATAAAAGTTGTTATGGTTATGATAGCTCTGTGGTCCCTGGAAAATAAATAATACTTTGCACTTACATAGTGCCTGTCGTCCAGGAACCTCAGAACTCTGCTTACGTCAACGAAGCCTCATGATGCCTGTAGTAGGATGGTAAATACAGCATCCCCCTTATCAGATGAACATACCAAGTTAGAGAGTCGGCACCTTCGGTGTAAGGAGGGCAAGACACCAGCTTGAGTATTTACAGCTCTTCCACTGAGGTGACCAGGGCAAATCATTTAACTTCCTGGTCATCTCAGTTGTTTCTACTAGGTAGATGCCACCTGCCCCTTACCTGGGGGTTGATTAGGTCATAGTGGACAGGCTCCTAATGTGATCATTGACTTGCTAAAAGCATGGGGCCACAGCTCCAACAGACCCGCCAGCTGTGGCTTCCGTTGCCTTACTCCAGTATCCTCAAAATCATAGAATCATAGAATGGCTGGAGTGGGAAGAGACTTTAAAGATCATCTAGTCCATCCCCCTTGCCCTGGGTAGGGACATCTTCCACTAGACCAGGTTGCTCAAAGCCCCATCCAATCTTGAACGCTTCTTGGGATGGGGCAGCCAGAACTTCTCCGGGCAACCTGTTCCAAGTTGCTGCTAAGTATCATCCCTTTACAGTCATTTTTACAGCTGGATTTAAGGAAATAAATAAATAGGAAGGAAACAACCCAGTGAAAGTGGATGGTTTAGGTGCACCAGTATTGTGTGTCGTGTGTGACATGGGTGAAGCCAGAACTTCTCCTGTTGATTGAGGCCAGTCCACACGTTGTGCCATTATTTGCCCTGTGTGGTTTCTTCCATAGAGAAATGGGAGATAAAATCATTCCCTGTTCACTGCAATGGCCCTGATGGGGTACAACAAGTCTGTGGATTTTCAAACCTGCTTCTATATGGTCTGAGATGTTGGAAGGATGTCTGGGTGGGAACTGTTTCCTTTATCATGCTCACATGTTGGGTGTACAGCTCTGTCTCACTCTGACCCCTTCCACAGAGAATCACAGAATGGTTTGGGTTTGAAGGGACCTTAGAGATCATTCAGTTCCAACCCCCTGCCCTGGGCAGGGACACCTCCCACCAGACCAGGTTGCTCCAAGCCCTGTCCAGCCTGGCCTTGAACCCCTCCAGGGATGGGGCAGCCACAGCTTCTCTGGGCAACCTGGGCCAGGGTCTCACCACTCTCACACCAAAGAAGTCCTTCCCAATCTCTCATCTCAGTCTCCTCTTTTTAGTTTAAAACCCTTCTCCCTTGTCCTATGGCTCCCCTCCCTGATCCAGAGTCCCTCCTCAGCTTTCCTGGAGCCCCTTTAGGGTAGGGACTGGAAGGGGCTCTAAGGTCTCCCTGGAGCCTTCTCTTCTCCAGGCTGAACCCCCCTCCCCAACTCCCCCAGCTTGTCCTCACAGCAGAGGGGCTCCATATCAAATGCCATCGGTATCTCGGAGCTGATCGCTGCTTTTCCCTCTCTTTTACAGGGTTACCATCCGTTGCCTCATGAAGCTGAAATCGCACACACCAAAAAGCTGTTCAGAAGGAGAAGAAACGACCGGAGGTAGGCAAAACCTCTCTTTAAAGTGTTTCTTTTTAATCTCCTTTTCCTCGTCGCCTGTCTTTCCCCCCTGCTCCCATCTCAGGGAGTATCTTTGGACAATGCCACCATTTAGCAGCTGCCGGCGTTGAGTTAATGCATAAAGCCTTATTTGAGCAGTAATGTCCTGAAAATGCAGAGGCTGTGCGTCCCCCTGGTTTGCCTTTGAAATCTGGAGTATCCAGGAGTATCCTGGAACTCCAGGAGTTTCTTAAGTACCTCCTCTTCCTCTTCTACTCATTCCAGCAGAGCCAGATCCCCACACAGACACACACTTGTATTGAAGAGTCAGAGGGCAAGGTATTATCTGTAAAAGCTTTGAATCCTTGTGACTTATTTCCTCTCTTTTCTGCTGAGAAACAAAATTTACTGATTTTCAGGGTCGCCTGCAAAGGTGGGTATGGTTGAGAGGGGTTTGCAGCCAGCATCAGATGCCTGTCCCCGTGAAGGCGGGGATGTGCTAAGCAGGCAGCTTTGGTGACATTGGTGACTTCAATCCACTGAGTTCATTGAATTGGGTCAACTGGATATTTAATTGCGTATTTAATTATATGAGGGCAACTAGAGTCCTTGATAGGAATCATGACTGTGGGTAAATGTGAAAATCAGCGGGGAATGAGGGGCTTAGCTGTACGTGCAGCTTCATTCCTGCCAGCATGTTCTGCTGCGGCTGAGACAACCCAACTGGGGCAACAAAGATTTACAAAAACCAGGATTTTTTGAGGTTAATATTATTTAACAGGAGGAAAAGTGGCCCATGTTTTCTGCCAGAGAGATCTGGAATCCGTGTCTGAGCTGCGATGCCTCACGGGGCAATTTCTGGTGGGGTTCCTGCAGACACCTGTAGCAAGTGGAGCGTGTCTTCAAATCTCCCCATCACTTCTCGACTGGTGAACAGCCCTGAGGTAGTGAATTCTGGGCTTGCTTTGGTTTTCTCAAGTTTTACCGAGTGACCAACAAAAAAAACAACTGAAAAGAGTTTGCTCAGGCATCCTAGAAATATTCTTC
Source organism: Nycticryphes semicollaris (assembly GCA_013400055.1). Lineage (NCBI taxonomy): Eukaryota > Metazoa > Chordata > Aves > Charadriiformes > Rostratulidae > Nycticryphes > Nycticryphes semicollaris. The sequence continues at coordinate 36,129 of VXBJ01001534.1, read as the reverse complement.
TGTAGGCAGGGCGGTCCATCAGCAGCAAACTCCCTTTTCTACACGCTTTTGGGCTCCCTTGTTTTTTCCTGTCCACAACTTCAAAGAAAATTTCATCTTGCGATTTAGGGAAAAAAAAAAATTTTAAAAAAAAGGTTTATTTCAGCTGGGTTGCAGCCCTGTGGTCACTGAAACGTGGTTAAAACCAAGCTCAAGTCTTCCTCGCGTTACAAGAGAGCGCTGGGTGGGCTACGTCCCAGCACTGGAGAAATCTCAGTGGAGGTTGGGAGCATCCCAGCTCATTGAGTGGGTTGTCCTCCACCATCCAAAGGGTACAAGGAGCCAAGGGGTCTCCTGCTTGAAGCCCCATGACCAAATTCTGGACCAGAGCCATGGAACTGCCTGTTGGTTCTTCCCTCCCATCCAATAAATTAGGATCACACCAGACATTTCTTTTTCTTTTTCTTTTTTCTTTTTCTCTTTCTTTTTCTTTTTCTCTTTCTTTTTCTTTTTCTTTTTCCTTTTTCTTTTTCTTTGGTTTTCCATGTTGGTCCCTTCAGATAAAACCTCAGCAGACAGAAGCATTCAGCCTCCCCAGGGCATCCCTCCCTCCCGCACAGATGGTGAGGAGAGATAGCAAAAAAAACCTGCCTCAAGCTGGGGTTGGAAGATTGTAGGATGAGATACAGCCCAGACCACGTAGCCCTGGGATAATATCTCAGGAGGAAAGACAGAAACCTTAAAATTCAGTTGATATGACATCATGTGAGAGGAGATATGGGACCATTTCAACCCTTAGAAGTCACCCCTATGAAATAAAATGGAAAGAGCAGAGGAGGTGTGGTCCTGCCAGAGTCCTCCACAGATATTCATGGTGCTGTCCAAACTTGGAGATAAAAACATACTTATTTTAGTTGCAAAAATACCTAAGAAGCCCAGGCTGAGGGAGTGGAGTGAGACAACAGTCTTAAGTAATTATTTAGGTAGAAAAAGCCTGGTCCCATCCCCTAGACATCAGCTGAGGACATCAGCAGCCCCCCTGTCCCTGCGCCACATGGTTTGATGCCAGTTTTCAGGGTGTCCCTGCCACTGCAGTGCATTTGGGACTAGGAGGGGAGTTTTAGTCCTTCCAGTGAGATTCCCCCAGAGAGCACTCACTTCTTAAAATTGATTTCTAGCAGTAAGTGAGGTCTCCGAATGGTTATTTTATGAGAAAAATGTGGTAGAAATAGTGAGGGGGAAGGGAATACCCACTGTATTGGAGCACAGGTAACAAAGCTGTTCATACTTAATTGCAGTGCAATTACCTTAATAGCCCAGGCATCATTGTGGGGGAGAAAAGCTTCATTTCAGAGCTGGTGGATCTACACAGTTGGTATAAACATCCTTCTGGATGGTATTTTATGGCCAGCAAAATAGCTGGGAGTTATGGGCTTTTTGTTTTAAATGGGTACAGATCTCTGGTTACATAGACACTCAAATTTGCAAGATCTTGGATGGGGCATCAGGGGCTTGGGAGAGGCTGAGTGGGGCCAGTTAGAATCATAGAATCATGGAATTATCCAGGTTGGAAGGGACCTTTCAGATCATCAAGTCCAACCATCAACCCAACACTGACAAAACCCTTCCCTAAACCATATCTCTAAGCACTTTGGTGGTGCATGGCTTGGGAGGGGCAATAGGAAGCAACTCTGGATGTCCAAACCCAAGGGAAGAAGAGCTGGTTTCTTAGAAAGGAGGTGATAGCAGCCAAAGATGGGAGTAGGGTTGACACATAGTGGATTTGCAAGAAGAAATGGGCTTGTCCTGCTCTGTTGCATAGAAGCAGGCGTGGCTCTAAAGCCCTGGTGCGGTTGGGTCTGTTTTTCATCCAGGAGCTTTTGGTCTTCTGAAGGTGATGAACACTTGACACCAAGCAATACTTGTCCATGGTGCACCAGCTCTCCCTACCCTAGACCTGCCCCATCCAAGAAGGATGGCACATCCAGTATCTGAAGGGAGCTTACATGAGGCCTACAAGAGGGACTCTTTGTCAGGGAGTGTAGTGATAGGACAAGGGTTAATGGTTTTAAATTGGAAGAGGGGAGATTTAGTTTAGATACTGGAAAGAAATTCTTTACTGTGAGGGTAGTGAGACACTGGAACAGGTTGCCCAAAGAAGCTGTGGAAGCTCCCCCACTGGGTTTGTTCAGGGCCTGGTCTGGTGGGAGGTGTCCCCACCCATGGCAGGGGGTTGGAACAAAATGATCTTTAAAGTCCCTTCCAGCTCCAACCGTTCCATGATTCTATGATCGTATGAATAAGGATGGTCACACAGGTGACCACAGCGGGCATCCTTCTGCCATGTCTGCAAGGTGACATCCAGTTTGGGTCAGGACGTCAACCCCCAGGCCAACCTCTGCATGACGCATAGGTCTAACTGTCCTTGCCTGATTGTAGCTGACCTTCAGGTTGGCTTGTATAGCACAGCTCTTATAAAAGAGCTGATAAAGCACATAGGCACCCAGAAATCTGCCTATTTTTTTCCAGCTGGTCTCATAAATGATACTGGTTGTTCCCCAGCACGCGTACAGGCTCCCTTCCCCTCCCTGATGGGGACATTCCAAAGAGGCCACGTCTTGGGCTGGCGAAGCACCTTTTGTTTCTTGTGCAAAACGATGCTGACGTCCGGCCGTGCTATAAATAGTGCCTGTCCCCACTTCCTTCCCGTCACCTTTCCTCGGGAAATGCTGTCACTGCGTTACGAAGGAACGCGGCTCACCTACCCTGAGGTCTCTGCCCTGCGCCTTTCACTCCCAGGGGGAGAAGCAACTCTGTGGGCGTGCAACCATTGCTGTCTCCTTGCATATATAATACATTTTTATGTTCCACAAGTCACAAAAGGCCACAAAAATGCTCCGAGGGCTTGGAGCCCCTCTGCTGTGAGGACAGGCTGAGAACATTGAGGGTATTCAGCCTGGAGAAGGCTCCAGTGTGACCTCAGAGCCCCTTCCAGTCCCTAAAGGGGCTCAAGGAAAGCTAAGGAGGGACTTTTGATCAGGGAGGGGAGCCATAGAACGAGGGAGAACCATTTTAAACTGAAAGAGTGGAAATTGGGATCTGAGGAAGAACTTCTTTGGTGTGAGGGTGGTGAGAGCCTGGCCCAGGTTGCCCAGAGAAGCTGTGGCTGCCCCATCCCTGGAGGGGTTCAAGGCCAGGTTGCAGGGGGGCTTTGCAACTTGGTCTGGTGGGAGGTGTCCCTGCCCAGGGCAGGGGGGTTGGAACTGAATGTTCATTAAGGTCCCTTCCAACCCAATCTATTCTGTGATTCCATGATTTTTCCATGGGATACGTGCTTCATTTTTCATATAAGAATATAGAAACAAAGAGCAGAATAAGGGTGTTGTTAAACCAGGCTTTGACTTTTCTGATTAGGAACTACTGTTGGTCTGTTGGGTGCGTTTTCAGTAATAGCAGTCAGCAACACATCTGTTGGAGGGTTTGGTTGCACAACGTGTTGGAAGAGCCTGCAGGAGGTGGTGGAGGTCCTTGCTGCAAAGCGCTTATAATGAGGCAGGAGACTAGGGAGAGGTATCAGCCTCCCCACACCATCCGGCAGAAACTCCACACACGGTGTTTTCTCTGTGGGTTTGGACACATGAGGTGTAACTGCCACCTCCTGATGAGGGTGGTGGTGGACTTCACAACTTGATGGGACCACTGAAGGAAAGCAGCAGAGGCTGCTCTTGTAGATGAATCTCATAGATCTCATAGATGTCTGTGGGAGCAAGCGTTGAAAACCAATGGCTTTTATTGCCCAAATCTGCTGTTTGCTGACACAGAAGATCTACCCTACCTAGATGTCACCAAGGGCAACTGGTTTGACCTCCCATAGGCAACTACCTCTAGTGAGGGAAGGGTTTTCCCTGGGTGGTGGCGGGAACTCTTCTGCCTTTATTTTATTTAGTCAAGAGAAAAGAAATAATCTGGAACCCATTCCTTAAGTCTTCTCCTTCTGTCTTCTCATCCCACTGCCTTTCTGCTAGCAGAGCTCAGGCTGTGCTGGGACGTAGTCTCCTTGAGCAAGGGGGCTCTGAGTTTGGCCCCTTGTTTTTATTAAAAGTTGCCAAAAATGCCACTTTTTAAGTATCTATCGAGTCATTGCAAGTCAGTTCAGCGCTGCATGGGGTTTCTCTTGTTCCTGTGGCATCCTGGGATGATGTGTTTTGAGATGGAGGGTCCAGCCAGCCAAACCTCACAGCCTGGAGATGCATGCACAGGGGCTTTCATCAGCTTTTTGGAGTGATAAGATAATGTTGCCCAGTTTAGATAAGATTTACAAGGAATATATGGAGTTGCAGTGGGTTAAGACAGTTGAGTTTGTACCTGCTTCTTGGTCTTCTGGTTAATGGAGTACTCAAATTATTCTGTGCCATCTAAGTAAGGGGACAGTTTTGGTAGGGACCAAGAATAGGTTACTGGGGAAGTTTTAAAAAGTTTGCACCATTGCAATCACATTGGTTTGACCACATCTTGTTGGATGCAGAAGGCAAATCGGGCTGAATTCCTTACCAAAATGAAATCCTCGTTGTGTGCATAGATGCTGCCTGGTATCTCATGGGGCTTTTGGTGATCAGTCTATGGGACAGGAGAGGATTAGAGAGGGAAGCACAGCCCTGTGGCCCAGAGAAGACGGAGCAAAAGCCCAAAAAATCACTCCCCTCCTTCCAAAAGGCATCCAAATTCCTCTTTTTGGTAGAAAAGTTGTGGATCCTTTGTGCCTCCTCCATGAACAGCTGATGTGTCTCCAGGCTTTGGGATGATCAGAGCCACACGGGGCTGCTCTGCCCCAACCAGGGCTCTTGGGGTTGGCTTTGGGTGAAGGACCATCACCCTTAACTGTGGCTGAGCTTTGTGTCATCTCCTCCTTTTCCTGTTGGGTGGAGGTTTAAGGGGGGCATTTCTCCATCTGGGATATCTATCCTTCATAAAGCCCTTGTGCAGAGATAAAGAGGTGGAGCAGAAGACTTTGTAGGTCCTCCTGGCTTGTACACATGGAGAAGGGATTGAAGCAAAGAGGCTCGTGTGCTTTCCCCATCTCCCTTCAACGTGCCCCAAATACCTATGGCTTTTGACAACAGGTTTAGAGAAACGTCACCAAGTTTTCCCTTGTGTTGTCCCAATTTGCTTCCTACCGTTAACTTGGCTTTACACTTGAACGATCAGGAAAAAACAGTCAGGATTATTTTGTGTGTGTCTGTGTGTTGTTTTCTGGTTTTAATTAGATTCAGAGCTGGGGGAGGCAGAAATATCCTCCTTCCCCGGAGAGCCCTGGGTGGCTGTCAGGGATGGTTTCCTCTTCCTGAAGCAGGAGGGTTGTGTAAGTGCTGCTCACCCCCCTGCTTCTTGCACCCACGCCAAGAACCGGTTTAACTGGGGTGACCGCACGGGGGTGGCCACCCCTGTCCTGCATGCCTCATCAGAGTGCACGGTGCTGAGGGACCTCCAGAAGCTCATCCCAGCCCATCTACGTGGCCCCCGTCAGGGTCTCGCAGGGAGGCGAACGTGGTCGTGCATAGGGGCAGCCCAAAGGATAGTCACGGCAGGCTTGGAGCCAGGCAGGGAACGTCCTAGATCCACTGGCAGCTCCGCCGAGCAGCGTAGGCAAAAAGTGATTTCTTTTCCCATTATATTTGATTTTACAGACCCTCAGGGACACTCAACCACCTACAGTGATTAGTTCGACTGATTAAGCTGCTTTTCCTCTTGTGGCAAACTCCTTTTGTGACGGGTTTTCAATAGCCACACTGCTTGGGACATTGTTCCTGTACAATTTCCTTTCAAAACACCATAAAGGGCACTCTACCACTTTACCCAGTCATAAAACATTGCAGGAACCAGTTTTTGCTCAGCTTGCTCCTTCAAGGGCAAGATCGCCTCATTCCAAGAGGAGATATGGGGTCAGGTGGGAGTTGCAGGATCTCGTGATGCTGGAATGAGATAGAGCCAATAACAGGGGGGATTTCAGATGAGATAAGAGATAAAGCAAAAGTTTTCTGCCTTGTTTGGGTTTTTTTGCTGGTTGTTAATATGTGCACTTGCGGCTCAGAAAGCCCTCCACATCCTGGGCTGTGTCAAAAGCAGTGTGGCCATCAGGGCGAGGGAGATGATTCTACCCCTCTACTCTATTCTGGTGAGACCCCACCTGGAGTCCTGTGTCCAGCTCTGGAGTCCTCAGCACAGGAAGGTCATGGACCTGTTGGAACGGGTCCAGCGGAGGGCCAGCGGATGATCAGAGGGTTGAAGCCCCTCTGCTGTGAAGACAGGCTGAGAGGGTTGGGGTGTCCAGCCTGGAGAAGAGAATGCTCTGGGGAGACCTTAAAGCCCCTTCCAGTCCCTAAAGGGGCTCCAGGAGAGATGGGGAGGGACTCTTGATCAGGGAAGGGAGCCATAGGATGAGGGAGAAAGGTTTAAACTGTTAAAAATTTAGATGAGATATGAGAAATAACTTGTTTGGTGTGAGGGTGGTGAGACCCTGGCCTGGGTTGCCCAGAGAAGCTGTGGCTGCCCCATCCCTGGAGGGGTTCAAGGCCAGGCTGGATGGGGCTTTGAGCAACGTGGACTGGTGGGAGGTGTCTTTGCCCATGGCAGGGGGTTAGAACGTGATGGTCTTTAAGGTCTCTTCCAACCCAAATCATTCTGTGACTCTGTGATTCTATGTGTTGGGTCTTCCCATTTTCCAAGTGGTCTGTGTAGAACACCAGCAGTAAGGTGGACCAGTTGGTGTTTAGCATACTTCAGGCAATTTGTTTTGCCTGTCACCTGCATCTCAAGCTGTGGTGGGGTGAGTAGGGCTTTTCCACCCAGCTGCTCCTGTTTCTGCCATTGTGACCCATGTGAAGCCCTTACACGCTTGAGGGTGTCACTGAAAATATGCCCAAGCCATGAGTCACCCCTGAAGGCAGATGGTGGCTGCGATCCTGCCGGCAAAACACACCATGGATGGAAGGCGTTGCCATATTTTCACTGCTCCTTTCCCAACGCTGGCAACCACTGAGAGGATTTTGCATTTCATGTGAGGGGGAGGAGGAGGAGGAGGGGAAACATATTTCTCTAAATAATGGGGCACTCTGTGGGCTGGAGACCAAAGTAAAGAGAAACCTAAACCTTTGTGCTTTCAACAGGACACGTTCCACATAAGCAGGACTTCAGGAGATGTGTATCCATCACTGTTCTCCCTATCTCCTCCATCCTTCTGTCTAAAGGCAGGGTGCAGAAGGGTTAAAAGATACTCATCTAAGTAAATTTAATCCCTTCCTTTCATTGTTTCTTTTTTTTTATTGTTGTTTTTAATGCCAGGAGGCAGTGGCAGGAGAGAGCCCAGTGTGTTACCCAGCTGCAAGGTTGCCACCTCTCTATTGAGAGCAGCTTTGTCATTTCATAAAAACTCAGCAACACAAGACTTCTTATTCTCTTTATTTTTCTTTTTCTTTTTTTTTTTTTCTTTTCTGTGATCTTGGTGACTGAAGTGACCCCTGTCCTGCAGACTAAATTTAACCTGAACTGCCAGGCTTCCACTAGACTTTATGGCATCAGGAGGCTTTTGCAGGTTGTTTTTCTCCATCTCTGCAGCTGACTGAAAGACTTCATGTACCACCAGCAAAACATTTTCACTGTTACAAAACCTCAATAGAAACGTAACGTCCTGCTGGATAAGCTCAGGGTCTTGTGGTGCTCCTTGACAGAAAGCAAAATAATAGCTCCAGCAAAAATAATCCAGGAGAACTTCAGCCTGCACCTGTGGTAGGGGGACAATTGATTTCATCAAAACTCAGTGTTTAGTAGGTATCTTTCTTCTGTGTGGCAGCAGGGTCTGGGCTGGAGGACAGTGAGCTGTTGACACCAACAGCTCTTCACTCCTTTTCTTCTGCTGCCCACTCTCATGACCATCATGGGGAGCAGGAGCTTGTAGTAGCTGTACGACTGTGTAGAAGGTTAGAGATGCAACTGCTCTTGTGTCCAAGGGTCTGAGAGGGGGACATCATTTCAGTTCCCACCTTTACCAGAGACTGCTGGTCTTCACCTCCATCATCCCAGGTGCTATTTCAGGTGTCCTAGCATATTGTGAAATCCATGCAAGGAGTCAGCAGACACCACCAGACCTTGTGAAACCTGCACCAAAATGAGGTGGAAGCCAGACAAGATGCTATACAGCACCTCCACTGACACAGCCATCAGAATCCTACTGCATGTGTCCATAACTATGTTGAACATATCTGAACAAGGTGCCAAAGACTCTATTAAAATCAGAAGGGAGGCAGTTGGTGGAGTTTGGAGGATGATTCACCTCAGCACGAAGCCAGGTGACTCCCTCCCCAGTCTCTACCATCTGTAACTGGTTGGGCTGCCATGGGGTTTAGATCCCCACCTCACATGTGCCCTCTGACACTGCAAGCACCTAAAATGGGACAAACTGAACCCACCTTCTGCGTGATGTTCTGTAACCCCCTCCCCATACATATGTTCTCCATGTGTTAAATGCATCTTGATGCTGTAAGATCTTTGTGGGCAATTGTTATCCTGTTCTCATCTGGAACGCAGTGATTTTAAGGTCCCTTCCAACCCAAACCATTATGTGGTTCTTTATGCTAATCATTTATGAGCAGGGCCTGAGGGTCTCCCCAATGGCTCCACCAGGTCCTGCACAAGAGTGAACTTTGTGAGCAACCCTACAATAATCTGCGTGGAGAAGAGGGAGGATTCCTCTTCCCCTTGTGCAAGGTAGGAATTGCCAAGGTCACCATCACAAGGTGATTGGAGAGTCCTGGAAAGCTTCTTGCTGAGATCGTCTGGCCCCCACATAAGAAAAATTAGTCTGGCCATCTTATGAGATCAGGTTTCCTTGCTTTATTTCGCCTTCCCATGTTGACCAGAACCAAGGAAGTCTGAAAAACAAAGAGCTGTGGGGGGAGTTGAGCCAAAACACCTTGCACCAGAGGAAGCTCTGAGACAAGGGTTTCTTTCTCAGCTCTCTTCAGCAAGAACAAAGACATGAGATTGGGCATCCCATTCTCTGCCATCTCATGGAGGGGAAATCTCTTCTCAGCCAAGGAAAGTAAAGTTTCCACAAGGACATTTTCATATTCTCAGAGGGTGCTGCCTTAGCACATCTTGAGAAGCTTTGGGAACAGCCGTCTCCGCTTGAGACCATGCTTGCCATAACTGTTTCTGGTGTTTGAAGATAATGTGCTTATGTCCGTACCTGGAAGATGCCCATGGCCGATGAAATCCCTCACCCACATTTAATTCAACCCCTTGTTGAGGCTCCGTGGCTTCACTAGTGAAAGAGAGCCCGCCTTACCTTTCAGCTGGGTAGGTAGACCCTACTGAGGCCTAACAGCCAAGTTGACTTGGTGCTGCTAATGAGCAGGGGTTGACAACAGTCACCAGTGTTTCGGCAGCCTGGGTGAAGCACATAGTTTTTACCCTTAGTTTTTCATAAACTGGTATTAACTGAGCAAACTGTTGTCATCACATGTGGAAGAGCTCTGGAAGAGGCTGTCCAGAGAGGTGGTGAAGTCTAGTTCTCTGGAGACATTCAAAACTCACCTGGACACATTCCTGTGCAACCTGCTCTAGGTGGTCCTGCTCTGGCAGGGGGTTGGACTAGGACCCTTCCAACCATATATCATTCTGTGATTCTGTGAAGCATTTAACCCTCAGCCCTTTCAAGGCGTTGCCAACTCCTGATACAAGACCTAACTTGTTTTAATTTCAATTAACAATTTGCACCTTCTCCTAGAAGGTTTCTTCTGGTGGGTTGATGCCCAGTTGATGAATCTGTTAAGTCCAAAGGCAAGAGCTGGCTGAACCGGGAAGGGGTCTCTGAGGAGATGGTGGCATCTCAGTTCATGGATGGCAGTGATGCTTTTGGCACTTACATTTCAGACAAAACATTAGCTGACCCAAACCCTTGGGGTTGGGTGGGATTTTGAGAACTGAGCTGATTTGGCTCATGAGCTGTAGAGTCCTCAGTTCTACCTAAGCTGTGTTGTGGATGTATATGTGCTCCTTTGGATTTTGTCCTAAATGTAAAGAGAAAAGAGATATATATGTCATAGGCACATGAAATCATGGGAGGATCAGGAATAGACCCTAAAGTTGGTTACAGNATATATATATATATCTCCAACTTGTCCCAGCATTTAATCTCAGAAAATGTTCTCTCAGCATTGCGTGGGGAAGAGGTTGGGATGGCAATGACAGGAGTCCTCTTTGGGCCAGGTAGTTTTTGTGATGGAAAGACTGATAAGAAAAGCCTGAAAATCACTTAAGAGCATGCCATGCAAGGTATTTATTTGAAAACTCACAGAATGCTGTGGGGTTGGAAGGGACCTCTGGAGATCATCTGGTCCAACCCCCTGCCAAAGCAGGTCCACCCAGAGCAGATCCCACAGGAACTTGTCCAGGCAGGGTTTGAATGTCCCCGGAGATGGAGACTCTACCATCTCTGTAGGCAGCCTCTTCAAGAGCTCTTCTGCCACCCTCGAAGCAAAGACATTCCTCTTCATGTTCAGATGGAACTTATGTTCCAGTTTGTACCCATTTCCTCTTGTCCTGTCACTGGACACCATTGAAAAAAAGACTGGCCCCATCCTCCTGACACCTGGCCTTGAAATATTTCTAGGTGTTGATCAAATCCCCCCTCAGCCTTCTCTTCTTTAGACTAAGAACACTCAAGTTCCTCAGCCTTCCCTTATAAGAGAGGTCGTCCACTCCCCTAATCATATGTGCAGCCCTGAAAACTCTTTACAAGAAGCTGACAACCCAAGTTCATGCATCTTTCATGCAATTTTGAAGGGCTGCACTATTTTCCAGAGCCCTCCCCATGCCACGATCTATTTGTGGCCAGCACTAGGGCTCCTTTCCCAAATAAAAACAGTCACAGGAATGGCCCTCACCCTGGATTTTGAGATTGCAAGTTATTTTGGGTGAAGGCGAAGGTGAACGTGTTTTGTGGCCGACATGAATGTGTCGGTTTTAAGGCTGTGAAATTTTGGAAAAGCCTTCAAAACCTGTTCTCCGAGGTCACTGGGAGAAACTTCTCCTGCTGAGCCAGTGAACAGAAATGAGTTCATAATTACAGAGTTTAGCAGTGACGCTTTTTCACCATTTTAATTGAGGTTTTCAGAAAGGAAGAGAACTTAAAACAATACAGAAATGTCTTTTGTTCTTCCAGGGTCATTTACTGAGAGCTTTGCAGTGAGAGGAGAGGATGTTTATTAAAGAAAGCAACAATATTGAGACGTTATTTTAGTGCCAAAGTGCTGTTCCTGGCTGGAACGAAATGAGATGTTTGGGATGGACTGGGTACTTGCTGAAAGCTAGCATGGAGCAAAATGATTTGCAATGTCCTTAGCAAACTCAACAAATGGTGCTGAAACAGGAGAAGGAGAGAGGAAGGGAAGGAAATAAGGAGGTTGAAACACCCTTTTTCTTCTCAGTAGGATTTCCAAGTCAAATTAATTAGATTGAATGGCACGTGGGTCTGAACCACTGAAACAGCATCTGGAAATCAGGTTTTTATCCTCCTCTTTATGTTCCTGGGTTCTCCATGCCCTTCTAGGGGCTGATAGGCTTACTGGAGCCACCACAGAGACTTGCTTTGGGGGCATAGAAGGAATATATCAAACCCCCCAGTGATCATAGAATGGTTTGGATTGGAAGGGACCTTAAAGACCATCCAGTTGCAACCCCCCTGCTGTGGGCAGAGACACCTCCCACCCAATCAGGTTGCTCAAAGCCCCGTCCAACCTGGCCTTGAACCCCTCCAGGGATGGGGCAGCCACAGCTTCTCTGGGCAACCTGGGCCAGGGTCTCACCATCCTCACAGCAAACAAGTTCTTCCTGAGATATCATCTCAATCTCTTCTTTTTCAGTGTAAAACCCATTCCCCCTCATCCTATGAACCTGCTTCCTGATCAAGAGTCCCCCCCCATGTCTCCTGTAGGCTACCTTCAGCCTGGATTTGTGCCATGCTGAGCATGGTGCAGAGGAGTTGAGCCCCAGAGGGGGCCGGTCTCTTCTCCCAAGGAGGAGGCGATAGGACAAAAGGAAACCGCCTCAAGTTGCGCCAGGGGAGGCTTAGGATGGATATTTGGAAAAATTTCTTCACCAAAAGGGTTGGTGGTTGGACTAAAGATCTGAAAAGTCCTTTCCAACCTGGACAGTTCTATAATTCTATGATTCTAAAGGTGCATCACAGAAAGGAATCATAGAATACCTTAGAATTGGAAGGATCCCATAAAGATCATCGAGTCCAGCTCCCTGCTCCTGACAGGACTACCTAAAACTAAACCCTATGACTAAGAAAGCTTTGCCATCTTAAGCTTATCATCCCAGAGAACAAGGTGAAGAACTTCTTGTTGGACTGCAGGTCCTTCATGATGAGGTTCCTCAAGGATTAAATGTTCATAGGCATGAAAGTCCCAAACACACAGTCGGCGCTATCACCACCAGCGGGCACAGGGCATCAGCCAAGGGGTTGGTTACAGGCAGTTTAGAGGCAGATCATAATTTCTTTCGGTTTGATTGGCTGCAACATCTCTGGGAGTTATTACACTAAATTAATTCTCCAAACTGCAGGAGGTCCCCAGAGGCCAATATTGTCTCAGTGGTTTGTTCCTAAAGGGGCTCAGCTGGGTGGTTGCGTTGCTGCAGCTTAATGAATTACGGGATGTGAGCTGGGCAGCAGTAATTGCCTTTGTGTGCAGAGTGCCTTATGCTGTAACCCCTCCACCCAACTGGGAGATAACTCACCTTACCTTATGGTTGCCACGCCATCCTGCATCAGCAGAGGGGTAGGAGTTTTTCATTTGCAGAAGGATGTCCTAATGGTGCTGGAGATGGTCAGGAGGTCAGTAAGAGAAGGAGGAAGGCTGTGATGGCTCAGACCAGACCACTTGGCTTGGTGACCAGCAATGGACCTTATAACAGCCTTCCAATAGTTAAAGGGGGCTTACAGGAGAGATGGGGAGGGACTCTTGGTCAGGGAGGAGAGCCATAGAATGAGGGAGAATGATTTTAAACTGGAAGAGGGGAGATTGGGATGAGATCTGAGGAGGAACTTCTTTGCCTTGAGGGTGGTGAGACCCTGGCCCAGGTTGTCCCAGAGAAGCTGTGGCTGCCCCATCCCTGGAGGGGTTCAAGGCCAGGTTGGAGGGGGCTTTAAGCAACCTGGTCTGGTGGGAGGTGTCTCTGACCATGGCAGCGGGGGTTGGAACTCGATGATCTTTAAGGTCCCTTCCAACCCAAACCATTCTGTGATTCTATGACACAAGGGTATGCATGTAATGCTGCTTCCCAGCAGTACTCACATCTTCTTAAGAGTTGGAGTCGATGATCTTAAAGTTCCTTTCCAACCAAAGTGATTCTATGATTCTCCAGGAATTTACATTTTGAGGATCTGCAGGACCACATTTGCTCAACTTTGCATCCAGTAGCACCTGATGGATTTTCCTCTCATGGTTTTGACAACGTGCTTTTTGAACCCTTGTGAATTCCTGGTACTTGCATCTCCTATAACATAGCTCAGCGGTTTAACTGTGCATGAAGTGAAGAAATACCTCCTCTTGCTTATTTTGAACCATCCTTCATTTCATGTCATGAGAGTTAAAGTGCTCATGTGGCTGTACCTGCAGACTCAGTGCCTGTTGAACGCTACCTCAGCTCTCCAGTTGTGTTCAGACAGGAGTGAGTCAGCATTTAAAACGGGCTTTGCCATTTTGAAAGCAAGGCCAACAATAGAAGCATTCAGCAGTGGGATCATAGAACGGTTGGGAAGGGCCCTTTAAAGGCCATCTAGTCCAACCCCCCTGCCATGAGCAGGGACATCTCCAACTAGATCAGGTTGCCGAGAGCCCTGTCCAACCTGGCCTTGAATGTTTCCAGGAGATGAGACATCTCCCACCTCTCTGGGCAACCTGGGCCGGGGTTTCACTGCCCTCAGACTAAAGAATTTCTTCCTTCTATCTTGTCTAAATCTTTCTTCTTTTATTTTAAAACCATCACCCCTTGTCCCGTCACAGCAGGCCCTGCTAAAAAGTCTGTCCGCATCTTTCTTCTATGCCCACTTTTAGTATTGAAAGGCCTTAATAAGGTCTCTGGAGCCTTCTCTTCTCCAGCCTGAACACCCCAAGTCTCTCAGCCTGTCCTCACAGCAGAGGTGTTCCAGCTCTCAGGTCATTTTTGTGGCCTCCACCCAGGGCACCTTGGTCATCTTGGTTGTGTATGTGTGGCGTTTTGGAGGCTGATGATGTGCCATTTCTTTTTAACCAACCAGGCAGGAAAAGTCCTCATCGCCTGGAGCAAGCATAGTGTGCTCTTGGGTCAATCAACTGTAGGAACAACCACAGGGAAGCAATGCAAGAGCTGTCCCCAGGGAAGACAACCTCAAAGTGCTATTTGGCTGCGGGCTTCTCGTCAGCAACCCCCTTTCCCTGTGAGGAAACTGAGGCAGAAAGGAGGGAAAGGGCTGTAGTTGGACCTTCCCCCACCACAGACCTTGCCACGAACCCGTGGCCACCAGATCCTCACATGGGTGAACCCTGTCACCCATGAGACTGTCCTTCAAGGTTGCTTTTTTGGTGGTGTGTAGTGCAAAACACAACCATCTACGTGATGCTATTTCAGCTGCCCAGAACTGAGGGAAGGAAATATAGCGGCAGGTTCCTCTGCACTAGGAAACCGATCTGTTATTGAAATGGCTTTCTCTTTGGTGGAGTGTTTCCTGCACAGCTCCTCAGGACTGGAAATGGGCTTATCCATCTACAACATTGTTTTCCAGCAAGAGTTCATGGAGGTGTTGTCAGCGGACGGGTCACTGGAGTGGATACGAAGTGAAATAGCTCGTTTCTTTCTCCTGCTTTCAATCCTCAAATATAAATGTGCCGTTGACGGTGATCGCTTGGAACGAGCACCGAGGGCTTTACGCCACCAGATTGCTCTCCAGGCATCTGAGCTGAGAGGTAAGGGCGAGCACAGGGTGATGTTTTGATGGGTAAAGCAAGGTCCTATGGCATTCCTCGTGTCACACAAAGTCTTTCCATGAGACCTGGCCCATTTGAAGAAGCCCAGCAGCGCTTTGACAGTGTGACTATAAGGTTTCACGTGTGACTTCCAGTATCTGGCCACGGCAAGCAGCCACCTCCTCTGCAGGAGAGCATTTACCACCCGCTCCTTCTCCCTGCAAGCCCAAGTTGGGGACACTGGCCCCAAAGAACTGAGAGGGAGCAACATGCTGAAGCTCTGCAGGGCCTCCTGGCACGGTTAGTGCCTGAAGAAGTTGCCAGCTTGAGCTGTTTGGGCTCTTGTTGCAGAAACAATATTTCTGTCTGACCCCAGTTAGCAACTGATGTTTGCAAAATAAAGAAGTCAAGGCACTGGAAATACTTTCCATTCCCGCTCTTGTCTCAGCCCAAAATATTAGTATTAAAAATATTGCATCTATTATATGCAGCTAATATCTCTGCTGGCACGTAGATCAGCCAGGGATTTTTCATCTCTGTATTAAAAAAAATAAAATTAACTACACTCTATTTTTGGATATTTGTTAACTGTTTTGTTTCCATTTATTCCGACTAAAGCCACAGCAGTCTGTCTCCAAGGGACCATCTGTGGGAAAGCCAGTCCCTAGATTGATTCGGAAGGTGCTGGGGTCATTATCAGGCATGAAGGCACTGAAGTATCTGCTCTTTCTCTGATAATGTCTTTATTTAGCGTGACAGCCTCCAGGGCACGAGTGGACAACAGGCTGCTTTATTTCCTTTAAACTAACATTGCTCCATCCATTCCCAGCGTTGTGCAGATGCTCTGGATCATCCCGATTTCCCAATTAAAGCTGGGAGGCGGGGGGGGGCAGAGGGAGGGTAGGGCTGGTCCCCAGGGAGCAAGAGCCAGCAGCTACATGGAGCTGCAGAAGGTGACCTTGCCTCCAGCCAGGCAGAGTGTTCCCATCCAAACTGATAAAAGGGAACTCATCCAAGAGAAAATAGTTTTTTGGAGTGGTTCGGATCCTGGCATAGCTCAGCCTCAGCACATCCATGTGAGCCTTAGCATGGAGAGAGGAGGCAGAAATGGGGTCAAGAGGAGACAGCTCTCCTTTTGACAGTGGGATGGAATTAGGTAAAGCCCATTTGGGGAACCGCTTAAGATTCATAGAATCATGGAACGGTTTGGGTTGGAAAAGACCTTAAAGACCATCCAATTCCAACCCCCTGCCACCTCCCATCAGACCAGGTTGTTCAAAGCCACGTCCAGCCTGGCCTTGAACACCTCCAGGGATTGTCACTGGATTGCAGTAAGTCTATGTGCATGTCGATCCCAGCGCCCAAATCTCTCTGCTAACTGCTGCATCATTTTGAAAGAAGTTTACTAATTACAATCTATTTGATAAAGGTTTCTGGCACGCACAGGTCCAAAGCATCTCTGCTCCTTGAGTTGGTGTTTTAGCAGATCCCAGTGACGGAAGTTATTGCTTGCTGTTGACTTTGGGTCAGCCCATGTGTCTGGACAGCTGTTAGGAGATCCTGTCAAATCTTGCCCTAGCTTCTATGGAAAAGACATTTATTTCTTCACTAGAAAGCACCGGTATAAATAGGATATGGAAAAAAAAACCCCAACCAAACCTAGGATGTCTCCTTGCTTGCGGGTCAAAGAGTCACATCGGTCTAAAGGAAGACAGCTGAACCAAAAAGCAGCAGGTGGGGGCTTGTACATACTATTTAGGATGTCTCTTGAGGGACAGGACCCCAGAGGGACGGTGATGAGCTGTGTCTGTGCATCTTGGCATGAGTTTAAAGTTTATATCTCTTGGAGGATTATCAGATCTCGGGATAACTGAGCGGCCTTGGTGTATTTTTAAAGGAGGCAGCCTGGAGTCTGCGATTTAAGCTCTTTTATTGCAAAGTAGTAGAAGATGATTCTTTATTCACTCCACTCACATTCTTACCAGTAGTCCAGGATGCGCCTGTATTTGCACTCAGCAGATGTTTGGGAAACGTCACGTACCACGGTTGTGTCTTTCAGCTTTAAACTATTTCAAGTAAATCGATGCAGTTCCTTGTCACTGTATTTTCCTATGGTTTTCATGTAATTTTTGCAATCATGTTTACAGTATACTAAGAATCAAAAAAAACATCATTCCAAGCAATGTAGTTTATGAAGAGAACCATTTCCAAGCAATTTCTACATGAAATCACTGCAGTGATTTCTCCACCAGTCTGGGCAGTCAGCCTTGAAATCCAAGGGGTATCTTCCTAACTGGTTGCCCGGTCTGTGCAACAGGGGCCTCCATCTGGACATCCCTAATGATTTGTGGGAGATCCAGAAAAGCATTTAAAGAGCTGTTTTGGAGCTATCTTGCATGCCATCTGTACTTGGGTTGTCTTTCCCAAGCTGGTGTTGCAAAACAGCTACTTAAATTCCTCCTGAAGACTCATTTCCATGAAGCTTAGAAGAAAATAAGCTGACTCAGGCAGGCTGCACGGCCAAGCATTGCAGTACGTGAGGACTTTCATTGGACTTCAGCAGCGCTCTTCAATGCTTCTCTGAGTCCGTGCCAATGGTCTTTGTACCGTATCCTTTTCCAGCCCAGCAGCACTGTCCCTGCTCCTGCCTGCAGACTGGGCGTTCATCTGGTGGTCCTGTGAGTGTCCGTGATGGTAGCGTGGGAAGCAGCGGACGCTGATGGTGTGAAGTGATGCTGCAGGAAGGCACAGGGAGAAATCAGGGCTGTTTCTGTGTTTGGGAAGGCCGAATCAGTCAGCATCCCATAGCAGAAGGTAGTGCCTCCCACGGTCAGTTGTGCTTTCTGTCAATACTACACCCATCTTTTGGATGCGCTACTGCGTGAGCACCTTCGATGTGTCTGTGTGAAGCCCTTCAGTCATTGAATCATGGAATGGTTTAGGTTGGAAGAGACCNCCATCCCTGGAGGGGTTCAAGGCCAGGCTGGATGGGGCTTAGAGCAACCTGGTCTGGTGGGAGGTGACCCTGCCCAGGGCAGGGGAGTTAGAATGAAATGAACTTCAAGGTCCCTTCCAACCCTTCCATATGATTCGATGATTGGGTGGATGAAGGCCACTTTCCTCTACAGGCAGCTCAGCTGAGCCTGATCCACAGGACCGCAGGCAGCTCAGGCAGCCACGTTTCAAAGACGTGGCTGAGAAATATCTTAGAGTATGGGGAAAAACGAAAGCGACACATGGGCTTGGGAGATGCCTGGAATGAAGAGAAAATAAAGGTCCCTTCCAACCCAAACCATTCTATGATTAAAGGCCATCTAGTCCAACCCCTTCCATGAGCAGGGACAGCTTCAACTAGACCAGGTTCCTCAGAGCCCCATCCAACCAGGCCTTGAATGTTTTCAGAGATGGGGCATCTACCACCTCTCTGGGCAACCTGGGCCAGGGTTTCACCACCCTCACCATGTAAATCAATGCTACCCTGTTGGTTTGTAGTGAGTCTGGTTATGTTGTAAGGGCCAAATTATATCATCTCTAGCAAACAAAGACAAACATGGTGTCCAGGCCCAGGGGAGGGTTGTCTGCAGCAGCTGCACCCCAAGACCAAGGTGATGATGAGAGGATTTGTTCCCAGGCAGGTAGCTCATAGGAACATTTCGTAACGCTTTTTCCAGCAGCCAGATGCTGTGAGCCTCATCAAAAACATCTCTGCCCTCATAGTGTTGTTTTTGTTGGCTGTGCTCTGTTGGCTTCTAGAGTTTGTTGTATATTTGCAGGGATGCGTACATGTAAGACCTAAAGCACCCCCTATGTCTCAACTGTTCAAAGATGATTTTAGGTCCTGATCATCACCGCTTTGAGAGGTGGATTTTCTACGCTTCTAAAATGCCATGTCCATCCAGACCCACGCACGGGCTGGGTCTGGTGATCGGGATGGACTTTAAGCCTAGTACCAGAAAAGCATAAAAGAAGTGGGAATAATTTCATTTTTGTTTTCAGGAGCGAACATGACATCTTGTTCCCTTCTCATCTGAGAAAAATGCAAACAAAAATGAAACTGGAGCCAAGTGAAACCAGTTTGAGAGAGAAAGTCAAAGGGAAAACACAACACAAGTCCTGTGTTCTTCATCCTTGGAGCTGGTGGTTGTTGATTTTCTGCGAGGCTTTGAAGTTTTTTTGATTAAATTGAGTGGAACCGTCAAGCTTATTTGGTTGTTTCTCACCCTCAGTTGTAACGAGGGTAGAGAGTGGCCGTGGCAGGGATGTGGTGCTCCCTGCACCAAAGCAACACTGAGTTGTCATTATACATGTACATAAACCATCAGGATGCCTTTGATGGACATAGGCTTGGTGAAGAATACGTTGAGGGGAAGTCAGGCCTCTAGAATAGATATTCAGACCTTCCTTCTCATATTCCCATTGACCTCCCAAAGCAGAATTAGACCTCCAGGACCAGTTTTAGCTGCTGTAAAAATTCCACTAACTCCTACCTGGGATCCTTCAGGCCCTCCAGCTTTCCCTTAGGTGCCCAAAGCTACTGATGATAGGTGGTTTTAACCACAGAATCACTGCCGTGCCCAAACACCCCGGGCAACACCTGCTCAGGGGTGCCGGTCCGGTTCTTTGTGGAGCTGCATCACACAAGGTGAAGCAACTGGTCTGACAGGAATATGTTTTATTCAGAAAGGCTGTGCCTGGAGAGTTTGATTAGTTCAAGGGATGTTTCCGAGGACTTTGCTTCCCTTTTCTGGCAGAGTGTCCTGGGCAGGTAACTAGTACAGCAGGGAAGAACCCCATTGCTATCCATCTCTGTGAATTTTATTCTTTCAGGGGTGACTTTTAAGAGTTTTATTTAGTTTCTTTCCCTCTCAGTGGAAAATTATGGTGGGATTTTCAAAAAGAAGGTGGGGAGAGGTGGCCCCTCATCCCACAGAGCCAGCTTCACCGGTCCTCTGTTTGCCGTTGCCATCGCTGTGTACCTTGGGGGTGTTCTGCTCCTCCAGTTTTGGGGGGAAGGCACAGATAAGCAGGATCCGGGGTCCTCATGGGGGTGGAAGGTCCCACAGAGTCCATTTCTGCAGCAGATCTTAATCTGTTCCTTGTAATGGCAATTGCTAATTAATTGCAGGCATAGTAATAGCAAAGCTGGTCATGAGATGCTCCTAAGACTTATTCAAGGGGCTGACCCTGGCACAGAGGTGAGATCCTGCCTGGGCAGAAGAAAGGATGGAGAGAAACTCTCTGTCTGCAAAATGCAGTGAGGAAGGTTTTCATTCAAGCACCAGAAGGATGAGGAGATGCAGAAGGTTTAACTTTGGCCATGCCACCACTCCTTCTTCTCAACTTCTTGCCCAATTAAAACATTAGTTGTTAATTGCTGGGTGACCCTGGACATGCCCAGCAGGTATCGGGCTCTGCGTGAAAGCAGGACAAAACCAACATCCCTCCCCTCTGAGGACCTTAGTGTTCCCAGAAGGGGTTGTGCCATGGGGCTGAGGACAGAGTGTGGTGTCCAGGAAGGTTCTTCAAAAACCAGGATGTCCAGAGCACCCTGTTCCTGCGCCCACGGATGGGATCTCAGTCTGTTCGACCAGATGGATGCTCTGCCCCACGGGGTAAAAGTCTCGAGTGCCATTGGAGGTGTAGCTCCTTGCCTCTCAGTATTTCCAGGGATTTCCTAACCAGATCTCCCCACAACCCCCAGGAGAATGTAACCCTGCGTTGTCCTCCAGCTCTCCACATGCCAGACAAATGGTGGGGGCTCTCAGAGGACTTAACTCGCTCGGAGGGATATGAGCAGGGCTAACAGGACAGAGCAACTGTGTTTTAGACCACAGCTGTCCACGTGTCTGGAGTTATTTTCCCCAGCCTTGTGCCTTCCAGCCCCTTTCCTCGGGACCAAACGATGTAGTAAAAACTTGCAGGAATCCCGTATTTCTGAGCACGTAGGCTGATAATCACCGAGACAGCTGAAGCCTTAGATTTGTTTGCGTAGGCTCCTCCGACAGGGCAGACATTTGTCAGATCTAAATTCTGTTGAAAGGTGTCTAGTTTAGTTAAATAATAATTAAAAAAAAAAAAAAAA
>VXBJ01001531.1:222354-318393 GCA_013400055.1 Nycticryphes semicollaris | reverse complement strand
CAGTGGTGGTGGTGGTGGTGGTCTCCTTGTTACCCGAGGCAGCCAACAGCCTCACCTCTTCCTTAGCTGGCCCCGAGCTGTGAAGACCCTAAGCTGGCCCCACAGCTGGCCCCCAGGTCTTGTCTGTGGATTCATCAAACACCGTGTTTATTTGAATGAGCTTCTGAGAAACAGAGTGTGCCTCATCCAACTCTGATTCGCTGTAGGTGATGGTTGTGACTGGAAGTTTGGCAATGAAGTGACAGGAAGATGGATCTGTGATATTATTCTCTCTGGATCTGTACAAACTATTTTCTCTAACCTGTGCCAGACACTAATTCAGTTTCCATTTTCTGTTGCTTTTACTTGTTTTTGCCAATGAGGTCATCCTGTCTGTTGGATAAAACTGATAAACACTTTAAATGGGATAAGTTAATTACTAAACACTGATGGTTCCTATGAAAAGCAGACTGTCACCTTATTATTCTAGTATTTCAATCCCAGAGCAAGGTAAGACCAAATATCCCACTATGGCCTTGGTTTTCGCTGTACTTTCATTAAGTACTACTAATTGATCTGAGAAGTAAAATTTTTAGTCAAATTTAGATCCTTGAGTGTCTTTGGTAATCATGAATGGAGATGTCTAAGTGTCAAATTTGATACAGAAAAATGATAACTTCAGATTGTGTAACTAGAGAAACATTAACTGTATGCCTGAAAAAATACCTGTCCAAACCCAGCAGTGAAAGCAGAGAAAAAACCACGGTGACAGTATCTGTATCCAAACCCAGCAAAGGTTATCCAATTCATTGCAAGGAAAAGTAGAATCCTGTAGGTTACAGTGAAAAAAAGGGAGCCTCGCAATGTGATGTTTTTCTCTTGCCACCCCAGGGATTCAAGGTCAGGACACACCTATTGCAGTGTCCGTTACTAGGTTCTGTGTGGGGAAAACAAAGGGTGATGTCTGGAGCCCATGAATTGAGATGAAGAGGGAACATGCTTACATGGTGATACAGTTTCTTGCCGAAAGTCTCTCTCTGTGCTGCACGCTGGCACATTATCTGCAGAGCGGTTTCAGCGGCACCAAGCGACCTCATGCAGTGATGAATCCGGCCTGGCCCAAGCCGACCTTGAGCTATCTCAAACCCCCGGCCCTCACCTGGTTGGAAAGAAAAACAGGCACATGTAGACTCTTTGATTCCCTCTTGACATGATCCTTGGCTCTGAGCAGAAGCAGCCTCATAGCACCAGAGCCAGAAGCAAGCTGCTTACAAGTTTATGTTGCACAACTGATGCTTCTGTATTCCAACTACATTACACTGACACGCTGTTAATAATACTTACAGCACAAAGCATGCTCTAAGATGGCTTCTGAGGGTTTGATTTACTTGATTTAAATTAAACATTGCTCATCTTACATTGAAAAATACATGTATAAGATCTGGTATGAGAATCTGGGGGAAGACTTTGAGGATTCTGGGTCTTGGGGCTACTCAAGAGAGATGCTTTTTCAGCAAAATTAAAATAGCAGAGAGGAAATAGAAGAAATCAGGATTTATAGTAAGCGAGAGAAGTAGAGCAAAGTTCTCCCCACAGAAGGTCACAAAAGGCCTGCTCATTCCTTCTTTCTTTATTTTTTATTTTTGTTCTGCTGAGCCTGCAGGCAGCCACACTGGGATGGCCAGGGACTGGAGCAGAATGCTCCTTTTCAAAGTCTGCAAAGCCTATGAGAACTGGTTTGGGAGACAGACCACCACTCACGGTTTCTGCTTTGCTCTACTTCAGGGAAGTGATTTGCACGTGCCGGCTACAGCTGCCCTGATTCCTTCAATTAACCTTCTGGCTCTGAACAAGTTGCATTGAAGCAGCAGGCAGACTGCTAAAGGCAGTGTCTTTCAGACAGTGACCCAACTGACCATAGCTTACAATAACTTACAGCAATTCATAAAATAAACCACAATTTCCTAAAACTTGGTTCGTTGCCTTATGCATTAGAAAGGAATGAATACAGAAACTCACCCAGTATTATATTGGAGACAGGTACTCGCACATCATTGAAGTGTATCTCAAAATGTCCTCCATGGATCTCATCTACAGTGATAGAGGAAACAACAGCAGGGTGAAGTGAAGGAGGATAAAACATAGGCCTTCACTTTCTACCCTTTTTCTATATATGCATTTAACCGATTTATTTCATATACAATATTTATTACTGCAGCTTGTGAGACAAATTAATACACGTATAACCGATAAATATTATCACCTACCCAAGTAACCAAACACTGAGAGAGGTCTTATCAACTTCAGCCCTGGAGTGTCCATGGGAACAATAACCATACTGTGCTGCTCGTACCTGATCAAGACAAAATGCACAAGTTAAGATTAACTTACAACTTGCCTCTGTCCCGTCCCTCCACTTTTTTTCATTTTCTATGAATTTAGCACATGCATAAAGCCAACACTGAGATTTACCTACACTGATTGCAGCCAGCCTGCCTGCCTGCAGTGTGACATGCATCCTTCAATACCCCTTGAATCACCAGCCAACAAGTAAAAATGTGCTACTGGCATCCGAGGCACCATCACCGACAAACGTCTACTTCTGTCACTTCCGAGCAAGTTCTTCTGTATCACCCAGTCCACTTCCTCCCCCCCACAGCATTTTTCTTTTTTGTTCTCTAAACGTGTTGATCATCATCGTCACCTTGGCTTACCTATAGTTTAGGGGAAGAATCCCCATGTTTAAATTCCTTCTGAATATTTAAGGTCGGTTAGCAGCCACACGGAACTGGAGGTGACATGCCTGATGTCAGTCTCCAGTTCTAGCAAGTGCACTATCACAGAACCCTCTCCGTGAACTTCTGCTCAGCTTCAATGAGCTCAACAGATGCCACTGTCTGTGCAGGCACTGGACAAGCCATCCTGTCAGCAAGTTACTGCTTACTTCTCAGTGGAACCCAGCCAAATCTAAAAACTTAAGATAATCAGTGGAATTTGGGCTAAAATCCAACTTAGAGATATAAATGTTCCGATTCTTTTGTATTACAAGTTGTGTGATTTCAATGGAATCAGTCCCAAAGCATTTTATTCATCACTTGTGTAAGTTTTTGTAAAGGGTGATTTTAGTTTGGGTAATAAGAGTTGAACAACATTTGTTTTAAACAAGAAGAGAGAATTATAATATTTACACTTATAGGAACAAGTAGGTCTGATTAAAGATATGCAGTGCTCTCTGCTCACACAGCTTCACATAACAAACAATTCAGGTTCCAAACTTAAGTTTCTATACCTACAGATAATTTAGTGAAAAAAACTTGGTAGATAACTTCAGGTTGCAGATGTGCCACTTTGTACTCATTCTACTCAGGGAAGCCCTGAAAGTTTGGGTTTATTATCATGTAGGCAAGGAATTCTTACCCTTATTAATTGCTTTACGAAATAAATTGTAAGCTAGAGATGGGTACTGGTTGAACAACTGATGCAGACTAAAACTAATGTGCATGAGATAAAGTTAGTGACACACACACACACCCACCCTATTTCCAATTCATCCCCTCTCTGGACAAACACTACAAGTAGTGCAAGGAGAGGGGGAAGTGTGCAGACACAACTGGCAACAGCAAAAAGGTCGGGAGGCTTCAGTGAGCAGCAGCTGAGAGCAAAATAGGTGCTTGGCCAGCAACATTTTTCTCTCAACAGACGTAGGTTTAGAACTTCCCCGGAATTCAAGAGCACATCCAATCAATCAAGGTAACTAATGGTATTTCACTTAAAATTCTTGCAAGCACTGACCCTTCCAGGAAATAAGTTTTAGGCAACTCTCCAAGTCACGTAAGAATCCTTACCTGGATGCTGAGGAGTTTTTGGTTTTGCCCATTACAATTGCAACTTTGCAGTTTGCCTTCCCAGCACCTTAAAAAAAAAAAGTCACAAACATAAAACCATTTTTCAATTATAAAAATCTCAAGCAGAATCAACTGAATTTTCATGTGAATAACTCTTACTCTCTTCCTTTCGTGACACAGGAGCAAAAGCGTGCAATCAGCCTCTCTGTTTAAACTCTGAGTAACCAGACTGAAACAAAACACATCTTATTGCTCAAGGGAGTTGACTTCTGGGGAGGGGGATGTTGAAAAGCCAAACGTCCAACCCTTCCCAGATCCCGCTCCAACATCTATTCCTGTGAAAAGAGAACAAGATGGCACTTGAAATGGAACCTAATTGCTTGTGTCTCCGTCATGTAATGATTCCGTAAATAAGTGTGACACAAAAGCACACCTCAAGGCAAGATCCTGCCATTTCAAAAGCATCACTTCTTAAAGCTAAAAAGACTGGAGAATCTATGTGGGAATGAAATGCTGACCACATTAAAACCAAATTACACAAATAAGGCTGTCAAAGGGTTACCATGTTGAATTTGCTACTACTTCAGCATTAACTTCTCTGGAGTTAAGGGGTTTTCTCTCCTTTATGCAAATGACTTTATTTTGCACTTCAAAGGAAGATCTGAGTGGAAATCATTACCTGAAAATAATCTGCTAGTGTTTCAAGCCATTGATAATGGTATTTGTGAGGTGTCTTTGTAGCATAAAGCCAGCAGTTTAATGTACAAGTCCTAAGGAAGATTCTACTGTTAATTAAAATTCCATCCTATTTCTAAGAGCCTTAATCCTCACTGTCTTTTTCTTTAAAGGTCTCTTAATACCAAAAGCATGTTCTCATTCTTTTCAAAGTCTCAAACAGACAATGAAGCTATGGAAAAGGCAGCAGGATTATACCCAATGTATGTAACAATCAGTAATTTTTTTATTGCTATCTCAACGCAGAAGACAAGCTTCGCAGAGATTTAATTCAAGATTTGATCCGTCTCAACTTGGTTTGTTTTGAGGTCAGAAACAGAGATGAGTTTTTCTCTTATCTCAAGGTGTGGGGAGCCTGTGGTTTAGACAATACAACTGCCTGGCTTTGTTAAAAGCTACTTCCTCCAAAGAACAGCCACTGCGATGGCTGGGAAGCAGGAGAGAGATTTATCTCATTCTGATAAACACCACCCATTTTGAGGGCCAGAATGGCGGCTGTTTACTTTCCTTTTTTGCAATATGCTATTCATCCACTGTTCTTGAAGTGGGTCGGTTTATTTTTGTGGCCCATGAGCTTTGCAATGCCAATGAGCTAAAATATTTGAGGGAAAACCTGAGGTGGGGAATAAACCAGTTTGGGGGAGACAAAAAAAAGGTAGCTCTGAAATGGTTTGTGCGTTTGGGCAACTGCAACAAGTGGGTGACCACCCCCAAAACAACACAATGTATGCTTTGCAATGTACTACCCTGAAAAGAGAAATGCTATGTTCTCTATAAATAGAATGTATTTATATAAATATATTCCGTTCACTATAGAAAGAATGTGTTTGTTTATATTCACTACATAAAGAACACATGTATATTCTTTACCTTCTATGAAAGGTAAAGAATTGCACA
Organism: Nycticryphes semicollaris; assembly: GCA_013400055.1. NCBI lineage: Eukaryota > Metazoa > Chordata > Aves > Charadriiformes > Rostratulidae > Nycticryphes > Nycticryphes semicollaris. The sequence continues at coordinate 312,937 of VXBJ01001531.1, read as the reverse complement.
AGGGGTATTTTCTAAACCACAGGGGTTTTTTTACAGCAGTTTACAGCAAAAGATATTTCCACATTCTAGAATCTCTATAAAAACTGTTTGCAAACAATCCTCAACTTACAACCCTGCTTCAGAAAAAGCTAAATTTCACCGTGCTGTATAAAAAACCCAAAAAACAACAACACACCCCCCCCCCTCAAATTTAGAAGAAGCTTCCATACTGAACTTAGTGAGGAGTTCACTAACAACTAACATCTGGTTAGATGCTCTAAATCATGAGTACAAGTTTCTGGAAGGCAAATGAATACCTCTATTTCATTTGTATTTATTCCCATCTGAACACAACAAAGCAGGCAGATTCCTGGCCTTTCCACTCTTAGAGCCTGAAGTTCTGAAAATCCAAAACAAATTTTACAAAACTATGAACCATAAATGCCAGAAGGAAGTTCTGGTTTAATAGCAAGACTCTGACAGACTCTAGTGCTTTGAAAAGAAATCCAGGCTGCCTGGATGGAATAAATCCCTCATTTCTAAGTAGCATTTTAACATCACTTCAAGTGATGTTCTGCCCTGATTATTCAAAGAATCTGCTGGAGGATGGGTGGAAGAGTCAGAGAATCCTGTCATTTTGGGAGGATTCAGAATAGTTTTGCAAAAAACTCACACATAAACGAATAGAAATAGTAGAGATTTTAGAAGTTCCATTTAAAGCACACTTGCATATTTATAAGATCTTTAATAAGCTTTTTCATATATATGTCTGCACAGCCCAGCCAGAGCTTTTAAGTCACAATGCTGCTACACTGGAAAACATTGTAATTTTAACTACTGTATTACATTTTTTCACTCTTCATAGCACTTGCATAGGCAAAGACAAGGATATTTTTAAATGTGCTTAGAGGGTTGGGTTGATCAAAATCCTGAATCCTGATCTTTGCTATCAGGGGGTGTAACATGCTTTAATATACCTCAGGCCTCTAAGCAGTGACATGACTTGCAAGAAGCAGACATACTGGAAGCAACCCAAATGTCTTATCTGGCACTGTGAAGAACACCACTGACGTGCTGCGATAGCTCAAGATGAAAACATTGCAGAAATATGCACAAAAATTGCAGCGTTCTTTCTCTAGACTTCAATTTCTAGAGTTCAATTCCTCTCCCAACCCATTTTTCTTTCTTGTTGTGAATGCAAGTGAAGGTAGAAACATGTGGAAAACATCTGCCTGTTGTATTCTTAGCTGCCCATTTTGAAAACCCTTTCCTTTCAGACATTCCAAAATAGTTGAAGCACCGACAGCTGGCTAATCCAGCCATCAATTCAGTCAGCATACCAAAAAGCAAAACCTGATCTCTGGTCTGCTCAAAATCTCTCTGTGTTGCTTGGCATCAATATTGCATTTACTGCAATTCGCTGGACTGGTGCAGATTCATTCAAACAAAACAAAAGCTCTGGAAGATCATGGAAGGTTCCTGACCCTCCACACAAGGTACTTTTGCACGAGAGACCAATTTGAAGCTGTAGAGATTGTTCAAATTTAAGATCCAGTCATTTTAGGAATTCTTAGCACAGGTAAGTCCATGCCTCAGTGCAGAAATATTAATGTCTGCATATAAACCACAGAACTTCTCCATCTTCCCTTTCCTGTAAAAATTTTGACTCTCTGTAATGCAGACAACACACTGCAAGTGGAAGAAACCTCACGGATGGAACAGCATCTTTTCATTGTTCTTCTACAGTATCTGTCTGGCTTGTAGTTTCTGTAGAAGTATCATCTAAACACTAACTTGATTATGAGTCTGGAAACATTCAGGTCCCTGAGAACTCTTCCCCAGGGTGCAGGGCTATCTGCTTATACTCTGGGTAACAATTTACCACTTGCTTTCACATATTTTTCCTATTATCTTCCTGCTTTTGTTCAATATCACACACTGAAAGAGCAACCTCCTACATCTTACAAAATATAAATTCATCTTGCTATTGTATCCCCTGAAAATTTACTTGAAAATGCAATAAAAGAATCCCTTAAAACCTTATATAAGCAGCCATCAAAAGCACAGTAGTGTCCTGAGGAAAGAATGCAGTGATGCCCTACAGGTAACTCCGCCCCAGGCAAACCTACCCCTCTTTCTCTCCTTTTCAAATTTTAAATGTGTGATTTCCTAAAAGCCTTTTAATTATGTTAAAATAAACACATTTACACATTTGTACTTCCAGGAATAAAGCAAACAAACAAACAAACAACAATAAGATGGCAAAATAGCAAGAGACTCTTGACCTTCCAAAGAACACTGGCATCCCTGGTAGGAACAGGGAGGAATGTAGGAAACCTACATGTTCAGCAGGAGAAGATTGCAGGAAAGCAGGATTATTTATTTATTTATTTTAAAACTAGCAAGTCAAAATGAAAGTGCAACTAACTTCCAGATGAGGGTGTGGTGCCTGAAGACAAAGTGCAATGTGTCAGACAAATTCAGCTCATTTCACCGCAGCACATCTCAATTGCAGTACCTGCTACTACTCTGCTGACAAAAGAAGGTTAGTTTTGTTTTGATATTTACTACTCTGTATATTAAGCGTGATATACTTATCTTACTTAAGTAGAGAAGAATAAGGATCTGCTTTTAGTTAAATTGGCTTTCCAGGGAGACATAATTTCACTAAAGGCACATGCTCATTTCCAGTCCTAAAATTTGATTTGTTCAGTAGAACAGAATACTGCTTAATTAATTAAAGAAAAGGTATGCCTGTTTAAACAGGAGATATTAACTTCATCCAACGTGCATTCATACTATCCTGTGTCAAGTTTAAACACAGAGAAATTGATTTTGTATCTAAGTGGAAGGCTGGGATAATAATTCTGTAACAAAACATGCAAAGCTGTCTCTTAATACATCTATTAATATACCTCCTAGAAAATAGTACTTGAAAAAGCAGCTGAAGTTCTGAACTGTTGGGGCACTTGTGGGCAGTTTTGTATGTGCTAAGTTTCCTTTCTGTGCGTAATATCCTGAGCAGTCACCAGCTGTAAGATGCCATGTCCCCACAGCAATTTGAATGTGTAAGAAATTCCACGTGGGCATAAGGCAGCTGGCTGTGTGGGACGGAGAGAGACTCAGCTAAGCCTGTTCCACTGCCCTACGGTCACTGAGTCCCACGGGACTCTGCTCCGCTGGACGCAGTGGGCAAGAAACAACATTCACAGGAGTAACAAATCTGAATAGGTACGTCAGCCAAAACAGAACTGTGTTTTTAAGGGAGAAATATCAATTGCATGTTAGATAACTTTCTTTCCATCAAGAACTCAGGTCAGGCAAAAGCGTATCAGGCAACAGAGCACATTCCTTGTCGCAGCCAAACTGCTTTGTGATACAGAGACTTCTTAAAGTTTGCACTAAAATGTTAATTGTTTTTCTTTCAAGCAAATTTGCATGCTCCAATTTCTTTAAGCATTCCCAGATGGGCTCTGCAATAATTGTTTTAGACCACAACCAAATCTTTCCAGTTTAACTTTTAATTTTCTTCTAATCTTGGCTAAGCGGATTAAACTCTCCCTGCAGCAGTTTCTCTTCTACTAAAAGCAGAGACGTTTGCTGCTGATGTCTGAATCTCTCCTTAAAGTACTGTAAAGCTGCAGGCTACCCTTGCTGGAAAATCCTACTAACAAGCTTGTTAGGCATAGACCAGACATCCCGTGCGGAAACTGCAATTACTGTATCTTTCCATTCTGCATTCGTCATTTAGGGAAGAGTAAACAACACATTACAAGACTTAAAATACAAGTAATAATTGTTTAAAGTTTAACAGAAAGTGTTTGGAAATATTAAACTAATCCAACAAAGTCATTAAGGATAAAGCCAAATCAAATATTAATTTCTACCTAACACACTTTTTAAACATTTTAAACAGCACATTCACTGAATAAAAGAAATCAAGCAAAACCAGAAATTATTAATTTCTTCCTATTTAATTGGTCTGCATCCCTGAATATGAGATCTATCAGTAACTTATATCTCCTGGTCAACAAAATATATTAAAAGAAATTTTGTAATAGATAACGTTTATACTAAAGGTTTGGCAACCCTTCATTTAAACCCTTCTGTAAAACCCAAAAATGGTATTTGGAGTTTTTTAAAGCTTGAAAAAGCTCCAGGACAGAATGTCAGATAAGAATCTTCTTTCAGTAACGTTGGCCTCCAATTTTGAAACCTTGCAGATGATGAGAAAGGGAGAATGTGTTTTTTATTCTCAGCTACTTTTTGCTACTGCTGTTAAAAAAAATCTTAATCTCATTTATTTCAAGCAAACAAGACACTGCAGGACTGTAGTTTAAAATGGAAAGAATTTCAGCAAATTAGTCAATGAATACAATTACAGGAAAAGACGAAAATACTGTAGGACATGACTTGCTTACAACACTCAGATAAGAACCGTCTGAAGATAAGTACAAACTTCAGCCCTAAGCTGGCAGTTAGAACCCAGCCATAGTGTTTACGGAGTAAATCTCTCGTGAGATAGTGCTTGGAAAAACAGCAGAGCTTCTGAGCTGTTTGGGTGTTTGTGGGCAGTTTTGTATTTGATAAGATTCCTTCCTGTCATAACATCCTGAGCAGTCTCCAGCTGTAAGATGCAGTGTACCCACAGCAATCTCATTCTGTAGGAAATTCCACGTGGGCACGGCTCACTGTGTGGGACGGAGACTAAACTAAGCCTGTTCTACTGCTCTTCTACAACTGACTGCGCTGCTGTGCTTTATGTAAGGGGTAATATATGTGTATATTATACTCATATCTCAAATTTGCCAAAATTTATGATAGTAAGCACACAACACTACTGCTTGCCTCAGCTTTAAACTGTTAGTATTCCTTATCAACTCTATTGTAATAGCATTTACAGCCTTGAACTGGTACTCCTGTGCTTTGCAGAGGCCATAGGGAGGAAGGTGTAATTTCAAACTTATGAAGGTACAGAGAAATTGATTTTGCAATGGACTATCACCAAACATAACTGAGTCACAGCAGTTTAAGCAATGGTGGCTCCTCAACTGAAATGTGGAAACCAGTCAGGTGCCCTCCAAGCTTCTTGCAATCTCAGACACTAAGGTTAATGAAAGCATTTCAGTTGAATCCACTTTACTTTGCATTGCATACATAGTCAGTAGCCCATTTCATGTAAGAATTTGTCACGGTCTGTTCTGCCTCTACCACTGTCTAGGTCTGCTTTGATTATTTACAAATGGATTCTCAAAATAATCCAAATTCTTTAAACTTGACAAGTATAAGCAACCCTGAGCAAGGGTTTAGGTTTCAACAGAAATTTTAAAACTTAAAACCAGGATTATAACTTTGGTGTTCCCTTCTCCCCCCCCCCTTTTTTTTTTATTTCTGTCTTGTAGCTTTTGTCGTGGGCTGGGATATGAATAACTCAACTGACTACTGGATTGAGGATGAGGAGGATGATCTCAACTCTGTTATAGATTACAATACATATGAGTTTCTCTGTGAAAAAAGTGATGTGAGAAATTTCAGTAAATTATTCCTACCTGTATTCTATGCATTGGCTTTCACTGTTGGAGTCGCTGGCAATTCCTTAGTGGTCGCAATTTACGCCTATTGCAAGAAACCGAAGACTAAGACAGATGTGTATATCATGCATCTGGCCATAGCTGACTTGCTCTTGCTCTTTACACTCCCTTTTTGGGCTGCAAATGCAGTGCAGGGATGGGAACTTGGAAACCCCATGTGCAAGCTCGCTTCTTCTCTATACACCATGAATTTCAGCTCTAGCATGCTGCTCCTGGCCTGTATCAGTGTGGACAGATACAGGGCCACTTCCAAATCCCAGGGTCAGAGACGGATTGGTAAACGCTGCAGCGGTACCTGCATCTGTGTCTGGCTCTCTGCCATTTTCTTCAGCATCCCTGAACTGATATTTAATCAAGTCAAGAAACACAATGACAGGAATGAATGCTTTCCCGTATTTCCAATGAACATGGAAACACTCTTGAAAGCAACCATTCAAATCCTGGAAATTATCCTGGAATTTCTGCTTCCTTTCCTAGTAATGCTGATCTGCTATACTGCTACTGCCCGAGCAATCTTTAGATCTGCAAATACTAAAAAATCCAGACCTTTCCTGGTTCTGCTGGCAGTAGTGGCTACTTTCATTATTACCCAGCTACCTTACAACATTGTTAAGTTCTGGCGAGCAATAGATATTATCTACATGCTGATTACCGACTGTGATACAAGTAAAACCATAGATGTTGCACTCCAGGTCACCAAGAGCATTGCTTTGTTTCACACCTGCCTGAACCCTCTTCTCTATGTCTTTCTGGGCGCCTCTTTTAAAATGCATATCATAAAAATCGCAAAAAATTATGGACACTGGAGAAGACAACAACAGAATGGAAGACCTGAAGAAATTTCTATGAATTATGAAGATCATACTGAAGAAACAACTAGTTTCACTATATAGACTCTCCATCACTTTCACTATTTTATATAACCAAGAGAATTATTTACTAATTCTAATTCTAGGGGTATTATTTCAACAGCTCTTTAACTGCAAGTGAACTTTCAGATTAATTTCTGAACCTGCATACTAGCAAAGTGGGCCATACTGATCACAATTAAGCATCGTGCAAGAACTAAATACTGAAATGCCTAGAAACAACTAGAGATGTTTACTAAAAAAGGAAAAGAAAAAAGAAAACAGAATAAAATTCAAAGACCTAAAACCCTGCGAGATTCAAAATTAAAAGTCTCACAGTACACGGTAATTACAAAGCTGTATAATGAGCAATCTGTACATGTCTAAACATCTAATTACCAGAAAAGAAACCATCAGCAATAACACAGCAGTACAGGAACGTTTCTACCAAAAGTTAATAATCTTGTGCTTCTCCGACTATTTTGTACAATTTTGGAACATTCACCTAATAAATCGGGTCCATTTCCCCCCCCTCAGCTGTCATTCAATAGATACCCTTGTGGCTTGAAAAGAGATACCAGTTCATGGCTGAGAATTGGGGTGGTGAGGGAAGAGAGAGATTCTCTCTGTGTTTCCACTTACATATAGCAACAACGACACCCCCCACAAAAAACTAACTCCTTCTCTGTAACTACCAAAAATGACCTTTCATCTCTCCTTTCCTGCTCACCTTAAACTTCAACGTTCTGGATCTCTGCAAGTGTCATGTCAAATATAAGTGCCAAGGAAGCACAGTCACAGCATTAGCAGAAACGTAAGAGAAAGTTAAGTGAATCTTCAGGTATCGGGCTGGGAATTTCTAATCGGAATTAGTAAAATTAATAAAACACTGCAATAACTGTATCAGCTAAAATATGTGGAGATACAATAAAACAAACAAATACAAAAAGTGCACTGGCTGTCATTTATTCACATCTTTACGTTTGCTTTGTTTTAATGGGTATTGACATCTCTCATCACAGGCATTTATCGACCAGCAAAGGCTTAGAGGCCTCGGCTGATGAATGAGCGAGGGTCTGACCCTCTATGGAGTTCATGGCTGGTGGGATTTACACCTTTTCCACTAAGAGGTACCAAGCCTGTCCCCTGCCATAGAGCTGCCAAGAATTCCAGGAAAACAGCAGTTTTCCATGAGTCTCTGGAAGTATTTGAAATATAATGACATATTAGCTTTCAAAATAAAAATAGTGGTATTGCAGCATACTGTCCCATGGGCTCTGACAAAATGCCTGACCTATGGCTTATGAAAGCAAACAAGAATCTCTCATTTTCAGGCACAGTTCCTAGTTACACAATTATGGACTGGAAGAAAAAGCTGTAAAATGACAGACAAGAAACAACAGTAGCATAAATAAGACATAAGCCTCTTCTCTCCATTTGGATGACAAAAACTTACAGAATTTCTGCCCAGGATTTTGAGAAATTCTAGGGCGTGAACGGGTAAGTCAGAAGTGCTTGGCAGATGGCCTACACATACACCATAAATCTGGCATATTTAAACCCTACTGGATTTACTGTAGACATGCAAAGCACCCATGCAGATCATGGTAAGAAAATCTAGTTCTTCTATGAAGCAACTTGACTTCTTATGTGTGTGATTTATGATTTGTCATCACAAATAAACAGTGGTTGCACTCAGAGTGACATTCTGACCAGGCTGTCAGGATTCTGGAATTCCCAAATACCCACATCCTAATGTCCTGCTCAGAGTAACAAGGAAAAAAAGACACCAACCAGAAAACCAAAGCAAAGCAAAAATACCCACCCCAAAACCCAAGCAGTCAGAAAAGGAGAATCTAAGGCAGAACTGCATGTATGTGTTTCTCAAACTTCTTGAAATTCTCAGACACCTTTTGTACATTTGTCTTTATGCTAATCTGTCCTCATTATTTGTATTAGAAATAAGACAAACCAAATCATACTTACTGTCTTATGTTTACTCGCCTTTTCATAATTCATGTTACTTGTTTCATTAATAATTATTAATAATATTGTGTGTGTGACCTCCTACAAACTTTCCCATTAATTCCTTAGGAACTGTAACGCACAGCTGAGACACACTGACCCAGAGCAAAAGTAGCAGCCAGCAGCTAAGTGTCACTCTCAGGTCAAAAGACAAGATACCATAACTCCTTTCGTCACCAGTTTTACAGTACTGGAGAAGAGAGCAAGCCCTATCTTCTGGTGAGTCTAGGTATTGCACAAGCATATTATCAGTAGACAGCAGCCACAATTAAAGGTACATAAATTAAACGTTAAATTTTCACTCCAGTTCACAACTCGGTTTATGTAGTTTATGTAGTTGGCTTCCAAACTCCCAGGGAGTGATGATTTTCAAGTTGCTGTCAGGTATGTTTTGGTACAAAAGTAATACTACTGCAATGCCAGGACATTTATCTTGATCTTTTTGGGAAGCACAGCATATGAAAATTATCTGTAGCAGTCAGTCCAACAGCATCACAGGCTAGTTTAAAAAGCAGCCAAATTTTATTGGAGCTATACTGTGTATTCAACAGGACGAGTTCGATCCAGCTCTTTCTGTTTTACATCCTACTGCTTCTTTACTCAAGAACAGACGAGTTTCCATCTCAGAAATTGAGCACAAATATTTTTGCTTTATCAGTTCATGGAAAGAATTTTAGATGTAGCTGTTCCTTTTTAGGGTTTCCGTACTTACCACTGCTCCACCACTTCTTGCCATTGATCACGTAACTGTTTCCATCTCGCTCAATGCTGCATTGCATATTGGTGGCATCACTTGAAGCCACATCAGGTTCTGTGTTAAAAGAGAAAAACCGCAACAAAGCACTGGATTAAATATACAGGTAGTACTACCACCACAAATATAAGGATGATATACTGTTGACAGTAACACTGGTTTGCTCCCAGTAGAAAAGCTGTTTTCAGAACCTTGTTCTGCTGGTAGTCAAAGGTTTTCTATTTTCTAATAACCTGTTATTCATAGCCAGTTTAAACCTACATTTTCTTGGGCTCAGACTACTCTTTATACTCAACAGCTTTCCTCCTTCCCTGATGTTTTAAAATCCTTTCCCCTTCCAATGTACTTAGAGATAAGTCATATCTCTCCTCAGCCTTTTTTTCCCTAGGCTCTTCTCAAGTGAAAATAAAGAGATTTAAACTACTTTTGTGATGGTTTATGAAATAGGTTACACAAAGCAGCTGACAGCAAATTGTCATCAATTATTGTTGTAACAGGAAAGATTCCTCCTCTCTCTTTTCACCCTTAACTTTTTCTATAGGCCATCTTCTTTAAAGCAAAACATCTCATTCTTAGCAAACACAGTGAAACAGAATTTGCAAAATAAAGGTCCAGCTCAGCAAGACCAAGTTCTCTCAATTCCTGCTGATGCAGGAAGATCAAGATTTGTGACATCAATCACACATTCAAAAACTACCTTCCTAAGTTGGGCTTTCCACAGATGCTTAATGCTACAAGCTTTCAAAAGCAAAACTGAATATAATGCTGAGCTACAGACATAAAGCAAGTGCATCATATATTTTATGAATTATCTTGGGGTTATGTCTTAAAACCTCCGCCTACAGCACACTGCAAAACTATACACCTTTAATCACAGTAATCACACCTCTACTTACACTTATGTTTCTAGAGAACCCCAAAGTGCATTACAAAAGAAGGCAAAGTTCTATAGTGTAAAATGTATTTTACTAAAAATAAATTGAATATATACAGAAAGCAAAATACTAATCATTGCAACCACAACCAATGGTAACTACAGGGGAAGGGCAGCAAGGAAGCTTCACTTTGCACTCACACCTCATAGATGATTTCATATTCAAACAGATACAGTGGAAATTTCTGTACTGATTCACTAACACAGAACAGCTTGTAGTTTTGTACTTTGTGCATACGGCATGTGAAATTTCTGGCACTTGCCTCTAAATTCCTTCTGGAGAAAAATTTACCTGTCATGCAGAAGCAAGAATTAATCTTCCCTTCTAGGAGAGGCTCCAGCCACTCTTTCTTCTGCTCTTCAGTCCCATACATGTGGAGGACCTCCATGTTTCCAGTGTCTGTAAGGAATCAGCAGTCATGTTTACTTCTTGAGACGTGTAACTGGTAAGGCATAACACGTCCAGCTTTGCAATGCCCTCAGTGTTGTTGTTATGGGACAGGGTTGCTAACCTGGGGCTTGACAGTTGAAAACCTCGGGAGCAAAGAAGCATTTCCCCGTCTCCTCAGCTATTAGCGCATAGTCAAGCTGGCTGAGGCCACTGACATCTGGGAGAAAAAGGTTCCACAGACCTTCTGCTTTGGCCATTTCCTGTTGAAAGAATCAACAGGAAAAAACATTAACAATAAATCTTTTTTTAAAAAAAAAATCTGGCTTGCTGTCTGTTTTCTTCCTTCTTGCCTAACAGACTGTCCAGTGTATCTGGTATTTTTTCCATAGCTTTTTTCAACAGGTATTTGACTTAAAGTTCTGATATATCCCTCACAGAACTCACTTTTGCTTTTCTCCTCTCTCATTCATATCTCTTACATCCTTTTGCACACTTCCCTCCCCTTTTCCTTTCAGAGTAACTTCTCCAGCAGCTTATAGCAAACTTTCTCACACTCCATGTCAGTGCCTGTTTCTTTTACTGCCAGAGTGCTCAAGAACATTTATTATCCCATACCTTCAGTCTCTCAAGCACTGGTGGTTTCTTCCACTTGTCCTCAGAATTTGCACGTCCAGAGTAGTATTTTATTATTTCCTTAAGGAAACAATCAAAAAGTTGCTGTTTAAATTACGAATGTGTGTAACAAACATAAGTAATACCATAACGTCTTTTCCAGCACTAGAGCCCAGGAAACAAGTAACAGATATTCAACACAGCTTTTCATCATATAGCTGGTTGCATTATAAAATTAAAAATATAATTCGAAGTCAAACTGGAATCTATCAATTTTGCAAGACTTTAAATGTGTCATAGAGATAACCCCAATCCGTAACTTATTTCATGCATGGAAATGGTTTGGGGTGGTCTAAAATATGTAATGATGACAGCAGAAAGTTAGTGTTTTCTCTAAATACAAGTAACTATTACCAACAGTGCACACAAAAGGCATGAAGCCAAGAGTAAAACAACAGATAAAAGGCTGATGTACTGACACTTACGATTCAGGTTTCCCATCACAACATTAAGATATATAAACCAGTTAATTTTTTTTAAACTGAGAAAAAAAATTGCAAAAAAATATATTTTTTTCTTGTCAAAGTAATTCCTTAACAGGTAACGTGAACTGTCATTCTGAGCACCAGTCAGTAGTACTAAGTAACACGGTGTCTTCAGTAACACTAGTGTTTTCCCATGCTGTAGTGAGGCACAGCACTTCCAAGTTGGCCCAGAACCAGTTTTAGAATGAATAAAAGTAGTGATCTCTTCTGAAAATCACGCAATTAGACAAACTCCGAAGTAGAATTTACAAGCCCTGATTCACCACCCCCATTAGCAGAAATAACTTACAACAGTATCCATCTGCAGACCTGGAATGGCTGCTTGTAGTTTATTTCTTTTTAAAGCAAGTGCATTAATTTTTGCAAGGTTTCCTTGCACAATCCAAAACCAGGCACACACAGACTTTTAGGAAACTTTGCATATCAAGAGTTTCTGCTCTCAGCCCCACTTGTGATAGGCAGATGCATTTATAAATTTTTAGATTCATACGCTCTCTGCAGTTCTGCCTGATTGCAACGAAAAAACACCAACTAAACAAAAAACCCACAGAAAGCCAAAAATCCAGTTCTGCAGCAGAAGTTAACTGTACTTCCATGAGGCTAAAAGTTGAACTTTCATGGGTATTAGACACATTTCGGAATGAGACTAAATGTTATGTTATGGAATCACCATTTTTTGGTCATAAAACTCATACCTTATAAAATAAGGCAAGAAACAGAAGCATTCAATTTTGTGTGGTTAAAACCAGCAGTTTCAGTGTTTAGTATGTAAGAGTTTAGGGTTTTGTTAGTGTTAAAAGATTTTTGGCAAATACTTCTAAAAAGTAACTCTTTTTAAAAACAGTATTTCTTTTAAAAGTTTAAAAAGTAACTCTTTGCTTTTATTAACAATGCATACAGCATTTTAACTCTGAAAACTAAACCAATGAAAACTATAGTGATATCTATTAATAGTTTGCATTACCACAAACATCCCTGCATGAAAATGAGGCTGTTTAGTTTAAAAAAAAAAAATAAAAGGATATGACTTCATATATCGTTTTTATACATTTTACATTTTTATAAACTCTAGTCATAAAATACTGGTTTATAGATTGGTTTATTAAAAGCTTTTACCTTCTCAGCTGGATATACGTGCTGCTTCATGAACTGCTTGACCTTCAGCAAAATTTCTTGGCCTTTCCTACTTTGACAGAACAACTCTCCAGAAATGCTGTGATGTGCGTTGCTGAAAGATGACCTACAGAACATTCAATGTAGTAACAAGAAATCACATAAGCTGCCTTATACAGGCATTTAAGTAAGTGAAGATGTTAAAAATGTAAAGATGTAAATAAAGATGTAAAAGCTTTCACTGGTAGTTTAGGCCACACTTACCTTTTTGAAAGCTCTAACCCTCTCTCTGCCAAAGGCTTCACAATCTTAGCAAATTCATAACTATTCTCTGCTGAAGCATTTCCAATGAGATACCTTGCATATACACCCTGAAACCAAAAGAAAGGCATATGTGGTACAATTACGCACTTAAACTGTTTCTTTTTTCAGACTGGTGATTTCTTCAACTCTGAAATAACTCTTAAATGCACATATTCTTAATTGGAAAAAACCATCAGCGCCCAGACAGATTTTACTGGGATATGTTAATATCATTTTAGGTCCATTTCTGATATAACGGAGATGTTTGACGTTCAAGGGAAAAACAACATACCTCATCTGAACTAAAATAAATGAAAATCACAAAAATTAGAGGAGAAAAAAAAGGAAAAAAGCATACCTCTGCACATGATACTGTAAGCAAGCCCAAACTGTCCTTAAGCCAACTGCCAACAGTTTGCACATAGGATTATTATCTCCAACTCCTCAACTACCCACATACACACTCTTACTCCAAATTAATACCAGGTAGCTTACACCCCACATTTGGTACACTGAGCTCATGCTGCAACTCATACAAATATACTTACACCTTACAATGGTTGAATATATAATTGAACAGTTTCTTCCATTAACAATGAATCAATTAAACATATTTTATCCTATAATCACATCTCAGGATTAGCCTCCTATGCTCATATTAAGCTGAGTTCACAACACACCCTTCTTCTCCCTTGGGTGGCACCAACTTATCTACCCTGCTATCTACTTTCATGACAGCTGCAGAAACTTGGAAAGATCTATGTTTCTCCGTAATACAGGATGTAAATTAGCCAGAGAGTCCAAAAAGGTAATGGCAGAATTGCTTGCATACTGGAACACCAGTAAGAAAAAATGCACATATCCACATTTTCTCCTTTTTTAGCTTACTTTTCAAAGAAACTAGCTATATCTAACACAATGTACTTTTATATAGCAAGAATTCCATCCTAGAGAGTTATCAGTCATAACCGTCTAAGATAGGGCTTCTAAAGGAAAAAACCTAAAATACAATGGTTACAATTATTTTTATTTATGATTTTTATTTTGAACAAGTATTACCAAACTGAAAATACTAAAAATATGTATCATTTCAGCAAATGTGAGTACAGTACCTGGGCTATTGCTGCCATTTTGAAATATGACAAAGCAAGAAAAAAATTGAAGTTGGATAAAGTAGTGCTAATACCGCGGCAGCGGCAGTAACTGGAAACCAGTTCTTCAAATGAAGGAGTTTCTAAAAAAAAAACCAACAGAATATTTTAGAATAGTCAACATTTTCTATGATTTTTTCCACCTTATTCTTGAAACATTTGTACAGGTTTTAAAGTTTGATGAGATATTCCATTTACATAGTGAAAAACATGCTATGTATTTTCTCATGACTGAAGTGTGATATGGAGAGCCAAAAGGAAATCGGAGCTATCAGGACTCCAGATAGGCATAACGCTTCCTACTGCTCTCCATCTCCTCTCCAGTCAGGACATTCATTGCACCATGGGGAGGGTTTGCCTTTTTTTTTTTTTTTAATTAATGACAAATGTACATTTAAATTTTATTTTTCTTCCATTATTGCTAAGAAAAGTTCTAAATAAATTTTTACAGGTGCAGCATAGCGTGGCTAAACCACAACTTACTAAAACAGGCCTCTCAAACCCCACTATCAGTATGTTTCCTGCAATGAAGCCGCCCATGGAAAAGTTCAAGTACAAAATTATGTGCTTATTAATTTAACTTTTTATTATTGTTTTAAAGGTAATGTATCAAATAGAAATCAACCCTAGAGTTCACTTCAATAAAAATGTTAGTTTCATACCTATGGCATCTTTGAAACCCAAGACTGTTCCTTGACCCAAGTTCTTAATAGATGTAGGCCAAAAGTAGAATAGAGTGGCATATGCTAAATCTGCTAAAGGATGGCCAGCAGTTGAAAGTTCCCAGTCCAGCACTGCCAAAACACGAGCCTTAAATGAAATAAAATCCTCAAGTGAATAATAGAAGATAAATTCTCTCCATCCATGAATATGCAACCCACTTAATAGCCAACAGCTTTATTTGGTTACTACGTTTAATTGTGAAAGGATGCACAGTACCTGTCTACAGCAAAACTAGTTCCCTAAAGGGGAACTGTGTAAGGATGTGCAGAAAATTAACATTCACATAGTGAAGAAAACCAGGCATTTTTCCAATGACAATGTTTTAAATTCTACATTTTTGAGTCGAATTCTTCCTGTCAGATACCTCTAAACTATTCTAGTCAAAATATCACTGAATTAAAATATTCTAATGAACAGCAGTATTGACAGTTGTGTGTGGGTGTTGTGTTTCTATTCCTGTTGCACAGATACTCTTGCACAGTCCTTTTTCACAAATGCTCATGGACAGACCATGCACCTAGTTTATCACTATATTATGCATAGATTAGCACTTACGTGAGGAACTGTATGCCCTAATCAGGGCAGTCAATCGCTGCCCAGATAGTGACATGATCCTCTGCTGCAAGCATCTTTGCAGTGGTGTCTTCAGCTGGATGGGTTTTAGACTGTCATTCTGATGAATTCTTCTAATCCCACTGCCCTGTCATCCTGAACAACCCTACTCATGACCCACAGCTACTTGAACTCTGTGCAAGACTTTCCTACATGTTCATTCCTGCATATACAGGAACAGTTTCCACAGATTATCTAAAACTACCTACATACAGTTCAGTCAATCCTTTCAACAACATCAGGAACAGCTGGGAGAGTCCCTGAGGCTGCCAGATTCCCTGCTCAGGGAGTCAATCAGCACATCTAAGCCTACAAGCAGTGTCTATCAACTGATCTATGTACAGCAGTGGGAACCTCTGGGAGCTGTTGTGAAGCAGGCACCGCAGAGTCTTGGGTTACAAATCCCAGGCATATCTTCTAATCACAACACAGCAATGGAAAAAATAATGAAAATGCAATTGTGTTCACACATAGGCAAGACACATTTATTTCCACAGACTAGAAAAAATACCCCTCTTTCATTTCCCTAAAGATGAATGAGGAACTTTCAGGGTCTCTGCGATACATGTGTGCTCCATAACTAAGCACCTTCGGCAGATTTTACTTTGCTTCCACTAGTATCACAAATCACGCATTCAGATCCTGTTCCAAAAGCCATTATTATTAATTGAAGACATATCACAGATTTCAAAGGGCTTTGGATCATGTGCTTATGTAGTTTAACGAAGTGAGCCTCCAGTGTGTCTTCAGGTTGCACGGCATTCAATAGGATTTATGCATATAAAATGTTTTGTTCCTGGACTTTGAAGTAGGGACTAGAGCTAATGAATAAATTGAGTAACAATTTCCTGCAATGAAATCCAGGACAGTATTAGGTACCTAAACACCATACAGAGTATAGAGAAGAGTTAAGTAACTCTACTATTCTTCTCAAAGATGCATCATGCACTAAAACACCCATGTAAATGTCCATTACGTGGTAGGAGTACAAACAAATGGAGGACCAAAACCTAGTAGACATGTTTCAAATACCTCTGTTGGGTGGAAGATGATGTTATCTATTCTAAAGTCCCCATGAATCAGCCTTTCTTCATTATCATCAGGTGGCAAGTTGTTTGCTAACCACTCAGCCAGCTGGTTCATGGCAGGAATATCTGTATGAGCAGCTGCATCATACTGTCTTTTCCAAGTTGATACCTAAAGAAATATAAACACGTCACCAGATTTTCCAACTGATTCACAAGTTTTTTAAGAGCACAGAATTCTGAAGCACACGCTTCTGGGCTTTCACTATTAACATGTTACCTGTAAATTCAGTAAAACCCAGTACCTTTGCATTTGCAAATGCAAACTGGGAGATCAAATGATGCAACCAAAACTGCCTGCATTTTCTATCTCCATTCTATTTACACAGCCCAAATCTAACATTATTCCCAAAGTGAATTAACATCATTCCCTGAATATAGCATCACAGAATTGATCTGAATGTACCAGTAACTTTATACTATGCACAAATAATTGAACTGTGAAGGACTTTAATAGCTTAATTATGACGTTACCTTTATAAGTTGTTAATAATTAACAATTTCACTTGCAAATCAAATAAATCGTTAACGACCTGACAAAACAAGATAATTTTTTTTGAAGAACAGCTGTACCTGTCTTTTGCAGTATCCTGGCCCTCTACCGTATCCTTGGAGACCCAGTGACTGTAAATCAAAGGAGTGCAACAAGGCCAAAGTTTCTATGATTGCAATATACAAAGCAGAGCGCTCTGCTGGGCCCACTTCAGGCAGCGAGAGGTCTCGGAAGATGCGACCCTAGAAACATCATAAATCAGATATTTGGTGATATGTATGCATCAGATAAACAGAAGGAAAGCTACACATTTCAGAAGACAAGGCAAAAAATAATAAAAAAAAAAAAAAGTGGAAAAGAGTTAACCAACACTCTCTATGAAATCAAAAATTCCTTCCTCATTTATTTTATTCCTTGCCCAGGACAGATGAATGTATTCACAGTAATAGAGGATATCTATTGGAAGGCAATTAAAATAACAGATATGTTGAGTAGATGAAAGTCTGAATTGGAGTGCTCAATAAAGATATCCTCAAGCTTGAAAGTACATGGAAGAAAAAAATGTGACTGCATTGTCTCTAACAGCTAACTTCCAGAAAAAATATCAATTAAGACCTTGGGGAGGGAATAGGGTGCGGGCAGAGAGAGGAGGGCAATGGATAGGGACTATGTACAAAGAGCCAAACAATGAAATTCACTTGTATTCTCCTTAAAAGCAGTTTGATGCCTTTAGAAGATGGGTCTGGTTTTCTGCTTTCTCCTTTAATTTTGACCCTGACAGTAACAGACTGGAAAATAAAACCCAGACTCTCTCCCTCTAAGTTCCTAACTTTCACCGGTTCACCTGATGGCTTATATACATATATACACAGCTAAAGCATCAACAGAACTTTTTTCTGAAAGATTCTGTGTAAAAAAAAAAAATATCAAGAAATAGAAATAGAATTTTGTATTGTGTGGTACTTTATTCAATGTATCAATGTATGATTGTCTTCTAAATACACACCATAATTGTTAAAAACACTGCACTCCTGTCCATCTTAGAATGGATAGACTATAAATTCACATCCTTAGAAATACAAATGTAGCAGTAGCAAGTTTTGTCATTCAGGAACCACTGTGTTCTAGTCAAAATCAGAAAAATTCTCCACTTTTATATAAGAAAATCGATTTCCATTGTGTTGCTTTTGATTCATGGTTTTTGTAGCAAGGTTAACTTAATCTCTAGGAATTGCCCTTACATTTCTAATTTTGCTAACGAACCTGTTGATAGAGTAGGATGTGATGAAAGGAAAGAGGCCTGAATTCAAATCCTCCTTCCACAGGAAAAAAAAGACAGGGTTAATTAAAAAAAAAAATAAATTGCTTACATTCAAAATCACCACAATCTAAAGGAATCAGTATCAACTCAGCTACAGCACCTCCAGAGTGATAGACCACAGACAGCTGTGCCACGTTCTTTCTAAAAGTAGCGTTTGAGCTGAAATCCTGCTTGTTTTTCAATAAAAGGTGACTCTATGTAGTTTACAATTTCTAGTACTGAACAGGTCCCAGGACATCCAAGGATTCAGTAGAACTTTATAGCCTGATTTTTCTCCCTCTGACTTACGTATATTGTTCTCACAGAAGGTATATTGACTCATTTCAAGACATCCTTCTGAGAATTCTAATGAGAACAAGAGGTTAAATACTGAGTTGAAAATTTTGACAGAGTTGGAAATAAGCCCTGGAGAAGCTGAAATCAATGAGAATCTCTGAGAGCTAGCATTTCTTAAAAATGTCAGACAATTGTTTATATCACAAAGTTTAGTTAATACTGAATAAGGCTCTAACAGAAAGGTTTTAAATAATTTTAAAGCAGCTTGTAGTAGGGAGAATAAAAGAATTTCTCACATTGGAGGACCAACCTGCACATGCTGCATGACATAAAATTCTGTTCCAATGACAGACACATCACTGCAATACAACAGGGGCTTAGGCACTGGAAATCCAGCTGAATACAAGGCTTTCTGCACACGATATTCTCTATCAACCTGAAGAACACACAGAAATCTAGGCTCAATGAAAAGCTCCCAAGCATAAACAAAGTCTCCTCTTAAAAATTTAGCTATGTGTATAGCACAGCGAATTGGAAATGAATCCATCAATTCCCTGCATTTCTGGACCCATTCAACAATGTGCCACACCATTAGGTATAGGACACTGCCACCTGCAACACAAAGTGTTTGAAGGAGGATGTTACCTTGTGAGCTCTAGGTAAAAGGGGGCCATGGGGCTTCTTCCTGAGCACATAAGCCTGCCCACCCTTCTGAAGATAAAAGGTTGGATTCGATTGGCCTGAGCTACAAAGAGAAAGACTGTAGTTAGTTATGAATTCAAGCACTTACAAAACAGAAGTCATACAAAATGCACTGTGACCGGCCTGAACAAGATGGCAGGACAGAGGAAAGGGTTCTTCTTGAAAGTTGCTTGGCTTACAAGAATGAAAGTTATGGCCTATAAAATCGGAATTCATAGATTCTGTTCTTACTTATAAGGAAGATATCTTCTTTCACCGTGGAGAGGTCACAGACGCTCAATTTGTTCTGCTGTGAAATGGAGACAGCATTTACCTCTCCTCCCTGAAGACATCACTAATCTTTTCAAGGTATGCAGCAGAGACTAACTTTAAAGCTTTGCAATTTGGAAGAAATGATCAGAGCAGAATTCACACTGGCCCATAATTGTATGTGGCCTTTGGTGAGATGTATTTTAGAATGTGAGCATAGAGAAAGCTCTCCAAATAACTGATGAATTCTATTACCAAGCCCCACTGTGTGGCAGCCTGATCATCACATACATATGCTATGCTTAAGGGACTGTCTATAATAACTGTGAAGTTCTAAAGAATCATAGAAATTAGACATTTCAATCACATACATGTGTAAAAGAGAGGGATGACCTAGTTCCTAACATCTTGTCCATCATATCCCAATCAAGATCATTGATATTTTCCTTAAGGCTCTGTGCTAATCTGTATGCCTTCCTTGCCTCACTCTGGATCATTTTTAAGACACATTCTGACCTAGTTAAATAAAAGATTAGACAACTATCAGAAAATCAAAATCAAGTGGATTTTTGCCCTCATGCTCTCTGTGACTTTTCCATTCTCCCTCAGGCAGTTAGGGCACAGCTTGTAATAAAGTTTAATAAGTTTACTGCACAGCCAAACACTCTGCCTGCCATAACAGAGATTTAGGTCAGCTGAAGCCTTGAAGTGCAACCGCAAAACAAACAAAGTAGTAGAAGCATAAACACTGGCAATATTTTAGCAGATTTTACTATTAGCTACTCTCCTGAGGCGCCTCTTAAAGTCTTCTCAATTGAAGTACACACAATGATTAGCAGAAAGCTGAGGATTCAAGGGATGTTTTATCTTTGCATAGGAAGACAATGAAAGATTGTTTACTGTTTTTAGTGAGAGTTGCAGATAAAGCACTTGAGGTCACATTTACAACAGAATTAATACCTATTTGTAGAATAACCTAACTTGTAATAGTTAGCTCATGATTTTAAGTCACAAAACCACACCACTAGCTTGCTGAATGCAAATCAACTAGATGATCTGTGCAACAGTAGCTTTGGAGCCCAGGTGTAGCCCCCCACTGGCGCAATGCATTGCTCTCAGGGTGTTAATGGAAATTGCAGTATAGCAATATGCTCTTCTCATGGATTTGCATACCAGGTGACAGCCTAAGGCTTTTTAAACTGATTTCTTAAGACATGTATGTGCTTCTATTTGCTGTGCAATTAAAAAGCAATCCGATAAACTGAGATTTATGACTAGTCAATAAAACAGCTATGCACATAATCCACAGAGCTCACCACAGAGAGCCAAATGCGTGTTTTTCTGAGGACAGCATGAAGTTCACCCCACAGACCGGCTGCCTGCGGACGGCCACAGGGCCCGCCTGTGCCAAAGGTCACCTTCGCTGCCACCGTGAACTTTGACTTCTCCAGCCGTTTAAGGTACGAGCTGTTCCCTCGATGGCCACTGTCTGCCATCACCACAGCAAAGGGCCCTACTCTGCCCACCTTTTTGCTGGGCAGCAAGCAACGCTGCGGCCCCTCTTCTTGCCCAACAGCGGCACCCTTCGGGCCCAAGCTCGGGCTCCACACCTCAGGGCGCCTCAGAGGCGAGGGCCCAGGTCAACAGCCACGGAGGCCGCCGCTCGCCCCTCACAGGCGGTGTCGACGCAGGACGGCGGCCCGCTCTTTACCTGTACTGCCTGACAGCCAGAGCCCCCGCGGGCTGCTGAGGGAAGCCAGGCAGGCGGCTACACAGGTACCGCTCCAAGCTCCCCTGGTCGAAACGGTGCTGCCGCCGCACCTCACTCGTACCCGGCTCCGACTCCGTCGCCATCGCCCCCCTCACTGCGCAGACAGCGTACGGCCCGCACCTTCCCACCACACCGCTACGCCACTAGCGGAGCTACCACGCGCCCGCCCACCGTATCGCTACGCTACTGGCGGAGCTGCCCTGCCCCGCCCCACCGGGAGTTGCCGCGGCAACCACCGTCGCCTCAGTCCGTCAAGGAAAACCGTCCCCGGCACCGGGCTCGCGGGCCGCTCCGAGCCGGGTGGCTTTTCCTGGAGGAAAGTTGCTCCTGGAGGGTAGTTACCGCCCGGGCTGACACCTTTCTTCAGTCACTGCCAGAGTCCGCTTCTTTCCCGCTGTCGGGAGCGGCGGGAGACACCTCCCTCCCCACCCCGCATCGGGATGGGAACGCTCCGTGAGGTGTCGGTGCGACGGGGGGAGGGCGCTCCCAGACGCTCCCGGAAGCTGCCTCGAGACGGGGAGACGTGTCGCTGCGGTGTCGCCGGCGTTGCAATGGCGGAGCCGAGCCGGCTAGAGCAGCTGGAGCAGCGTGTGCGGGAGCTGGAGGAGGAGCTGGCTCGGGAGAAGGGTGGGGGGCGGGCGCCACGGGCCCGCATCGAGAGCATGAGCCCAGAGGTGACGGACTCCAACCCCTACAGGTGCGGCCGGGGACGAGGGAGAGGGATACGGGGAGAGGGCTAGGGCTGAGGGGGGCAGAGGGGCGTTTGATTACGGGGAGAGGGCCAGGACTGGGCTGTGGGAGGAGACCCAGAGGCCGAGTCGGGATGTAGGGGATGGGGAAGAGGGAGGGATATGGGGTTTCAGGCGTCGGATAGAATTGTGGATCTGGGGAAATGGCATATGAACGTGGGCTAAGCAGGGTAGGGATCTAAAGGATGTGCGTTTTTAGGAGGGTGTTGTAACAGTGCTGAAGGCTGGTGCTCTGTGGGCAGGAGGGGAGAGATGGTCTCCAGTTTCCCACCTGGCTGGGCTGGCAGGGGTGTACGTCAGGGTTACTTTGTATTACCTTGCTTTAGGTACAGAGAGAGAGTTTTTCAGCTAAGTTCCCAATAAATGGGACTGGTATTGGTATTACACGAGGTCTTATTCTAATTCCTCTAAATTACCTATTTTAGAGGTTGGTTTAGAGAAGTCTTGAGCATCTGGGACCCCTTCTAATGCTTAGATGTTGTAGAAATCTGATACATTATTTTTTTCAGGATTAATTGCTTTAATAAAAGCTGATACTTGTACGTTCATTGATGTGTTTAATGAAAAATGTGATGGCAGGATAAAATGTTACTTTAAAATTCTTCCAGTTATCCTCACAACCTGATACTTGCTTTTTTTTTTTTTTAATGTTTTGTTGAAGTTATTCTAATCAAATTGATCAGAAAACAGTAGAAGAGTCCTCACTGACCTGCTGCCATATGGTTCATTAAAGAAAGAAAATGTTGGCTTTGATTCTATAATCAGGGATTTGTTTACAAAACTAACTATGGGGCCTCCTGATTTCGTTGACATTGCTCATACCAGCTGAATATGTGTTAGTACTCCATTGCTCTTGCTAATAGAAAAGTGTCTACTATCTCATTTAGATTGTATCCAGCTGGTGATCACAACTGCAGTGAAAACAGGAGGCTTTTTTGGTGCTTGGTGGGGTTATACTTTAAGCAAAAGTGATTTTAAATATCTGAAAAGCAAAATTGTGTAATGATCCTGTTTTTCTTTGTAGTCGCTTAATGGCATTAAAAAGAATGGGAATTGTCAAAGACTATGAGGTAGGAATCTATCTGCCTTAAAGCAGCCTTACTTTTTTGTTTTCTGTGAGGACCACTTTTGATATATTGATCTCTATTTTACTTTTTCTACAGAAAATCCGTTCCTTTACAGTTGCAGTAGTAGGTGTAGGTGGAGTTGGCAGTGTGACTGCTGAAATGTTGACAAGGTGTGGCATTGGTAAGGTAATGAGAATTTTCTTCTACTATTTTATAGTAGGTGGACCAGTCGTCTTCATAAAGAGTTAGATTCCATTTCATTCAGTTGATTTTGTGCAAATAAAAAAGCATTATGAAGAAAGCACTAAGGAACAGCACTTGTGTAAACATCACAAACGAAGTGTCTGTATTTTTCATATGCTAGTAAAACTGATTTACGTCGGGCTTAATCCTGTATCCTGTGGGTGATTCTGGTTTGGATGCTTGTCGTCTTCATGCTTGTACGAGCCCATCTATCGAACATTCATACTGGATTATTTCAAAAGGAAAACCACATAAAGAAAAAGGAGGGGTTAACTCCCATAGAGGATTAAGTATTTTGTTATGATAACAAGTTGATATTCATGAAATTGAAAAAATCTGTTTGACATCTACCTTACTTCATCACAAATACATGTTGCTCACGAGGCAGACTTAGAGCTAGAAAATTAGCAGCAGTTAAAAATAATTTGTTGTGTGTATAAATAGCAAGAACTCCAGAGTTACCACAACATGATTTTTTTTAAAAGAAGGAATTTGGTGAATGGCTGAGATGTTTTTACTTCCCGGCAAAGCCTGACCATTTGCCCTTATAAGTTTCTTAATACAGAGGTGATGCAATTTTTTATTGCAATGTTTATTCCCCTTTCCTCTCAAGGAGCAGCATCTTAGGCATAGAAAAGGAGATTGGACATTTGATTCAGAATTTATAATAATCAACATGTCTGTGTATTATGTAGGGATTTTAGGTGAATCGTTTTTGAAGAATTGCATGCCAAGTGAATGAAATTACACATTTCTAGTCAATGCTGTAATAAGTAGGAATGTGATAACAGAAGTGATAGTGTTCATGTAGATAATCATAGAATCATAGAATGGTTTACATTGGAAGGTACCTTAAAGATCATTTACTTCCAACCCCCTTGCTGTGGGCAGGGACACCTCCCACTAGACCAGGTTGCTCAAACCCCCTTACAACTCGACCTAGAACCCCTCCTGGGATGGGGCATCCGCAGCTTCTCTGGGGAACCTGTTCCAGTGTCTCACCACCCTCACAGGAATTTCTTCCTAATATCTAATCAAAATCTCCCCTCTTTCAGTTTAAAACCATTACTCCTTGTCATACCACTACTCTTCCTGATAAAGAGTCCCTCCCCATCTTTCCTCTAGATCCCCTTTTGGTACTGCCAGTTCTCTGCTAAATATTCTTAGTTTAGATCAAATGAACAAATTGCTTTTTACTAAGAGTGGTTTTCATGACTTAATCAGTTCCTGGTGAATAGCAGTTAGAATTCAGTACCGACTAACAATATTGTTACCTTCTGTATGCAAACTGAATGGGACAGTGTGGGGGTTGTTTGGTTGGGGTTTTTTGTTGTTGGTTTTAGAATGAGTTTTGTTGTTTAAAATAGCTTGTCTTACTCTTTGGAGCTTCTCATATGCTAATACAATCTTTATTGTAGCTGATTCTGTTTGACTATGACAAAGTGGAATTGGCAAACATGAACAGACTCTTCTTCCAACCTCATCAAGCTGGACTAAGTAAAGTGCAAGCAGCAGAGCACACTTTGAGGTATAACTTGTGAAGCGGGTATCAAAATGTATTTGCTCCAGAAAACGGATGTTTCACCGTTAATCACTTGCAAAGTAGCAATTTGGAAACTTGAGTATAAAATAGTTGTGGGAAGAGTTGATACTTGAAGGATATTTTGGTACTGGCCAAAACCTTAATTTGAATCTACTTTTTAAATGTAGCTAATTTTGCTCAGAAGTTCCGTATAAATAATGCTGCTTCGATATGTTGTGGGTTTTTTCTCATCTAATTCTTTATTTTTAACAAATAATGGTGTATTCTAGACTTCAGACTGGAAGCCTAAGACTGTAGCAACACCTGTGAAGTTAGGGAGTAGAATGTAAATTATCCAGGTATTTATTAATCTTCACTTATATTATTTCCTCCATAAGGAATATTAATCCAGATGTTCAATTTGAAGCACATAACTACAACATCACAACACTGGACAACTTTGAACACTTCATGGATAGAATAAGGTAAAATCTGTCAACAAAGCGTATTGCTAACTTCTGCTGATGGGTGGTTCTGTACAGCTTCACCTTTCTGTTGTTGCATTGTGTCTTTTTTTTAATTTAATGACTTCCAATTGAAAAGTAGAGATACGTATATTTGATGACATTTCTGCCTAGCTCTTTTCTCTAGAGTTGGCATTTATTTCTACAGTTACATAGTTATATTTTATGTTAGCACATCTTTAGATTTCCAGCCAGCCCTGCACGTCTTACAGGATTTTCCCATTTTAGAAAACAGATCAGATCACGTTTTGACTGCTCTGGAGTAGCTTTTATAGAATGAAGAAAGAAAATGGTTATTAATGGATCTCACAGAGAAGTTCTGAAATAACAAATAACTGTTCCCATTTGCAGTTACGTTGTACAAAGATACAATTCTCTAATGCTTTGTACCGTAAGTGTATACTATATAAAACTTCTTTTAATCTAAAATGCCCATGTATTTAAATCCCAGCTTCAGCATGGTATTGTTTCTACCACAGACCTAAGATGCTAGTTGTATCCTGTTCTGCATTTCCACAAGTTTTATTAGGAATACGCTTCCTATGCGCTTCTGTACTTTAAGGAAGCACGTTAATTGCCATGTTAGTATTTTGTCCTGTCACCAATTCCATTCCAGCTTCTGATACTTATTTCAGTAACGGTGCCCTGGAGGAAGGGAAGCCTGTTGATCTTGTTCTGAGCTGCGTGGACAACTTTGAAGCTCGCATGGCAATTAACACGGTAAGGCCATCTAAGGCATGAGCTTATGGACATTGATTTTCTCCTATAAATATTGTTAGGAATTACACAGACTAGAGGAAAGACAGGAACTTACTGAGAATCTTCTAAGAAAGTTCCTCCTGGATTTCAGGAAACAGAATCTGAGCGTTTACCCAGTTCTTGTAAAACACACTTTATGTGTATAAATATAACTGTAGACTGTTAAGTTATTAATGGTTAGTAAAAAAGTTCAGTGTTGTAAGCTCTCTTTTTATTTCCCAATTATCCTGTTTCCATAACGGTATTGTCAAAGTCTGGCATGCTGAAATCTTACAAACTTTTTAAAGACTGTGTATAGCCAATTGTATACTTCATATGACTTTTTATGTACTAAAGCTGTCTTCCTAGGGCTTGTACCTAACTTGAACTGATTTCCTTTATAGTAGCAGCAAATGTAGGGTACATTCCAAATGCATACTTTCTGTTACCCATCAGGTACCTTGATCTGCAGATTGCATGCACTGGGTGCACAGAGACACTGTATCCAGGCCATGAGTTCAGTGCAATTAGATTCTGTAGTGTGCCTCTTACGGCTGGATTGCTAACGTCTGTATTTGTTCAAAAGTCTCAGGTTGTCAGGAAAGCACAAAGGGTGAGCTTCATGAGGCCAACTTTTAACTTGTTCTTTGGTTCACACTCCACCAATCAATTTCTGCTCTGCATTTTCGTGTTCATTTTCCTGTTCATAGCCTTTTTGCCTTAAAGCGGGAAGATCAATGTCTTTAATCATTCTCAATTTGCAATGTTTATTTTTCTCCACTGTACTTCTGCAGTGCTGATGTGTGTGTTTCTGTGTTTATAAGGCTTGCAATGAACTTGGACAAATATGGATGGAGTCTGGAGTGAGTGAAAATGCAGTATCAGGACATATACAGCTGATCGTACCTGGTGAATCTGCTTGTTTTGCGGTATGCAGTGCTCTGCTGAATTATTCATGTCTGTCTCTTGTAGTGGGATAGGAAGTATGAAGATTAGCTTGCTGTAGTTTGTTAACACTTTCTTTTTTTTAAACTGAATTTCTTTACTTCCCCCCCAGTGTGCTCCTCCACTTGTAGTTGCTGCAAATATTGATGAGAAAACATTAAAACGAGAAGGAGTTTGTGCAGCTAGTCTTCCTACAACTATGGGTGTTGTGGCAGGAATTCTTGTACAAAATGTTCTGAAGTAAGTGATTGAGTTGTTACTATTCGGTGTACAGCACCACAAGAGAAAGAAACCTGAAGGAACAGTTCATAATGATGTGTCTGATTCTTTTTATATGTTTGCTGAAGGTATTGGCATCATTGGGCAGGGCTGAAATACACACTATTTGAATCACTGGTATGTTTACTTTGGAGCTGCTGTTTTTAATAGAACTTTTCAGGGTTAAGGAACAGTCTTCAGAGTTCTCCTAAGAATGTCTCCTACTGTATACACACATGCCTTTTGTCACCCCCTTAGTTATGCATTTAAACATGCTCCCATCTGACATAAATTAGACACAAAAACGCTACAGTGCTGACTTGTCCACGTACAAAATTTAAAGACAAAGAATAACTAACTTCTCTTGCAGTGTTTGTATTCTGAGGTGAATTAAAAATGGTTATATAGGAATATCACGACATAATAAAATATGATTGCAACTGCTAAAAGCAGAGCATGTTTCAACAAAAATTGAGCAACTTTGTACTTAAGTTTCAAAATGTTACACCATCTTTTACAAGCATCTTTGAGAGCAGGATCTTATTTAGCCTATTTTTAGCCTTAAATTGGCTTTGTCAGTTATCCAAACATTCCTAGTTACAATGAATAAAAGTACTGCTTCCAAGTGTGGTGAGAGACAGCAAAGCTGTTTTCAGCTCTGCAGAGAGAGTTATTATATAGAATTGCATAGCAGCAGGTGTTCTTTAATGAAGAATGCAAACATTGCAGCTTAATTTGAATCTTTATTTTCATTGCCAGTCTGACCCTGTAGTAAAGATGATTAAACTCTCTGATTAGCTGTTGAAAACTTTCCCATTCTAATACAGGGCACCTCAGTGTTTCAAGCAAAAGCTTAAGGCACAGGAGAAAATGCTAACACACCACTCTAGGCATACTTTTTTCTGAGACTGTAGTGGACTTGTTCTCACACACACCTGATGCAGTTGTGCTGTTGTTGGGTGATTACAGCTTATTTTAAGAGAATTAGAGTAACTCTTTACAACTTAGTGGTGTGAAAATGTTCTTTGAGGAAAAGTGATTCCTAAAGCAACTGGATTTTTAGGTTTGCACCTGTATATAAGGGTCTGCTTTCTCTGTTTGTACTTCCAGATACCTGTTAAATTTTGGTACTGTAAGTTATTACCTTGGTTACAATGCGATGCAGGATTTCTTTCCAACTATGTCCATGAAGCCAAACCCACAATGTAGCGACCACAATTGCAGAAAACAGCAAGAAAACTATAAGGTAAAACGTTTGGGATTATTTTTTTTTCTTTCTTAAAGTCTTAAGAACAAAGGAAGCTACAGCTCTGACATAGAAGAAGACTTGGAATTTTCAGCAGCCTTGTCTTCGATGGTTACAGGTGTTTCTAAAAATATGGTACTTTAAGTTATCTTGAAGCAAAGAGGAGGCAGAATGGCTTCCACTAAGTGAGATAGTATTTTATTTCTGCACTAATTACTTGAGCTTTCTGGCATTCATAATTGTGAGTATTACTGGGTTTGGATTTTTTGAACTTGCAGGTATTCTGCCTTTTTATGCTTAACAAAAGTTCTAAATGATGACTGCATATCTTAAATATTAAAAGAACCATGACTGTTAGATTTGATCTTCTTTGCTGTTGTTGAAAATTGGACTATTATGTATATTATGGTTTGGTGGTTTTTTGGTTTTTTTTTTATTCCCGGTGTGTTTTTCCTTCAGAAAAAAGAAGCTGCAAGACCAAAAGAAGAAGTAATTGATCAGGAAGAAGAAGTAGTACATGAAGACAATGACTGGGGTAAGTAATCAACCGGAGACAGAAAGATGCTCCCCGTACTGAGATTCAACTGAAGTCTTTGTTTTGGGTGAACACCTTGTAGAGGTACATAGAGTTCTTAGGGATCCCGTTTTTTGAAACTTGTACTGTGTAATGACTGCTGGCTTTTCACAGGTTTTGACAGTAATGTTACTGGAACTTGATGATGTATTTTTAGTGTATGTTCTATGTGTTACATGATATGGAAAACAATCTTAGCTTACCCTTGGGAGAAGTGTCCTCATGATAAGATTTAAATGGTAAGGACAAGGAAGTCCTATAGGAGCAGTGTCATTCTTGTCCATCAACTGCTTGTATGGAATCATTTAATATGTTATAAATGTAAAATATTTTGTATCAACAATGGAATGAAGTAGTTGAAATCAAAGGTTTTCTGCTTTTAGGTTATTTTCTACTTCAGAAAAGTAGCTGCAGTTTTCTTCTTACTGTGATAACATAGTGATTAAAGAACTTTTTCTTGTTTTAATGGAGTTCTTGATTCCTTTTAATGCAAAGGCATCGAATTAGTATCAGAAATTTCAGAAGATGAGCTGAAGGCTGCTTCTGGCCCAGTACCTGAGCTTCCCGAGGGAATTACTGTAGCATATACTATCCCAAACAAGGTAATATATTTATTCTTTATGAATTCTTGAAATACATGTTGTAGATGAAATTTGTAATACCAGCTTGTTGCGTTACCCTTTAAAGCTAAAATAAAATTCCATCTTGAATGATTCTAGTAAGATTCTACTTCAGTACATCCCACTGGTGCCTTCTATGGTCCAGTTCTGTGTTCGTATGAAATGTATTTCCTTAAGTATGGATGCCAGTGTGAATAGTTTTGAGGTGATAGAACTGAATGTATTTGCAGGGGGTGAGGGAAAACAAACACAAATTTCTCAGTTGCTATTTTGGTGACTACTTAATTTTTCTCATATTTATCTTGTGAAAGTTGTATGCAGTCAAAGAGCAATTAGTATATCTGGGGAACACAGAATCTGAACATATTGCAGCCAGAATATTCTAACCCCTAGTCAGAATTACAGTTTAAGCTTGTAATCACTTATGCCTAATCCGGGAACACAGTGTGGTATTAATTGCAATAAAGGCTCTTTGTCTGGGGATTTTTTTATTTTTTTTTTTTGCTATTTTTGTTGCTACTCTTTTCTTCCTGCTCTTCATAGGAAGAAAGTCTGATAAGTGAAGAACCGGTGGCAGAGTCTGAAGAAAGCCTAGAAGAACTCATGGCCAAAATGAGAAACATGTAGTGAAGCAAACACTAAGTATAACTCTTCGGACTGTGGATTGACATTGGATCTTTACATTTCTGATGAAATGGAACTGTTACCGGGCCAGGAAGGAAACAGAATTACCTTGTTTATGTTGATGTCTAGTCAGTCACATCTAAAACATATGAAATCGTGCTACTGTAAATTTTAATTTCTCAGCATTGCTTGTGTCCAGGTGCCCAGCAGAAGATAAAAGGAGGCGGATAAGCTAACAAAGTAGGCACAGCCTATCGTATGCAGTATCATGTGATGAGAACAGTACGTAGTGTAGAACAAGTGAAAGGTGGAAGCTGCTCCAGCAGATTCCACAGGTCAAAGGCAGATAGATGATGATGCCTCACTTCTATTGCTGCTCCTAATTTTCCATGTGCTTGTACTCATCATTGTTACTGGTCTCTGTAGATTCTTGGCATGGATCATGCTGTGGTTACTTTTTCTCAGCAAATAGAACATTTCAGCCTTAAATATCTCTGGAATTAATTTTTTTTTTTAAACTTTCCTGGTTTTATCCATGTTATACCACTGCTTGTTCTTAAGTAGTTGCCCTATATGTTTTGTGTGTGATAACGATTTGAGTATGTTGCAATAAGGCAAAGTCTTTTCTTGGTAGATAAACAAAGAGACCAGGTTTCTGCTGTCACTGTTTCAGCTGGCAGATGCTTTTTTTTCATGACAAAATCTCTAAGAATTACGAGCAAGAGTGGAAGGAACAGGAGATTCTGTATCTTCAAAAATCTAAATATTACATTTTTGATGGTTATTAAACATTTAGTTATAAACCTGATCCCTCTCTATCATACAGGCTACA
Source organism: Nycticryphes semicollaris (assembly GCA_013400055.1). Taxonomy (NCBI): domain Eukaryota; kingdom Metazoa; phylum Chordata; class Aves; order Charadriiformes; family Rostratulidae; genus Nycticryphes; species Nycticryphes semicollaris. The sequence continues at coordinate 281,517 of VXBJ01001531.1, read as the reverse complement.
TTAAGGAATATACTTTATCTGAGTTTGCGTAGGAAATCTTAACTTTAATGCTCTGAACACTGTTTAGTGTTGTAGCTATCTTCATTGGAGTAGCTGAGCTACTGAACTTGTCTTGTAAGTAATACTAGTACAGTAGTATTACCTTTTAAATTATTGTGTGTTAAACTGATCTGGAAATGTACAAAACCTGTGTTGCCAGTACCCTGCAGAACTAGAAGTATAAATTTCAAATATTTTAACTGCTGTGGGTGTCTGAGGCAGAACTTGATCATTGCTTAGAAGAATGTAAATGTCAGCCTCTGCAGTATAATGCAAGTATTTCCAGCCTGGGCTGTTCAAATAACCTTTCCACAGGAGGAAGCAGCCAACACAGAACTAGCTGGCAGTGGCAGTATCTCATTAGTGTGTAAAAAGACTAATATTGTGGAGGTGCTTCTGTTTCTCAGGGCAGCTGAATACTTAGTTAAAAAAAGTAGTTTGATTTCTAAGCAACGGTTATAAACTTCAAAACCTGTTTACTCCACAGCTGACACTAGATTGTTATTTACACAAATGTCATCTCTGAAGCTGGTGAGAGAGGCTTTGGGTGGGTTTTGTGTGCAGTGCATTACACTGTAATGGGGAAGATTATTTTTTTATATGAGTTCAGTTTTGGGGAAAACAGATTTTAGAAATTAGCTGTAAAGAGGGAAAAGAAATAGAACAATGAGGCCATTTGAAAAGCACATCTTTGAAGCTGTGTCACCAACTCTAGGTTAGCTTGATCCATGTGTCAGTTTAAGCATTACTTATGTTTCTTTGTGACTTTACCTTTCTGTTGGGAAGAACAGAAGTGAGGCCCTCGCCTGGCTCTGGAGATTGAGACAAATAGTTGACTCATTTCTGCAACAGCTCCATTAATCTTAACTCTTCATCTGAGGTGACAGCTTTACAAGAGGCAACTGTGTACCATTTTAGTTGATGTACAGTTTTATGAGCAAATTAATACACTTTTTTATATGCCCACATGTAGAACATGCAAAATGGTTCTCCTGTTACTTCCAGACTTTCAATTTGTATATATAAGAAGAATTTGAAATGATTAAATTAAGTGTATGTGCCAATGCTTAAAATGACAAGAAAGTAAGCTTTAAGGATTTCTTTTTTTTTTTTTTAATTAAAAAGACATTTACAACTATAATCTACTCTGGCTATAAAACCTAATGGAAAATTTATGACTTCTTTTGTTATGAATTAACAAATTAAAGCATATTGCAGTGGCTTAGTCCAGCTTTGTTTATTTGGCAGTCTTATTAAAGAAGCTTTCAGTGTTTATAGTCTATCAATCATGAATGTTACTGAGATGTAGATGTTCCAACTGTATGATTAAATCTCTGTGGAAACTGCTGAAACTGTTTTGAGATGGAGTTTTCCTACACAGGAATATTACTTGGCATACACCAGATACACAAATTGCTTTTTATGAAGTCCATAAGGTACAAGTACATGAACAACTGTTTTAAGAGCGCTATGACTATAGCTGCAGGGGCTTATGGCCAACAAGCAGCCTGCAAGACCCTCCACTATTATTCAAGATCCTGTTTTACTTTTTCTGTAGATAACAGCTTACCCTGTTAACCTAAAGTTCATTGTTCCCTCACCATCTTTGCTAATGGAGAATGGATATTATTCACTGAAGGAGTACAGGCTTCAAATTGATTCTACTAGATTACCAGCTCTTTGTCTGATCACATACTGGTTTGCATCACTAGGTTTTTCCAGCTAATACAAATGTTCTTGCATTTTAAGGGATTCAACGAGATAAATAGTGAAAGTATGGCTCAAGTGTTAGCAACAGGGAATCAGGTCATAACTATTTTCATTATCCTTCCTCACTGGAACTATTTTTACTGAACACAGTAAAATCTGAATCTGGCAACAGCCTTAACTGTAGATAACAATATACTTAGATATCTATTAGTTTCCCAAAGAAAACAATTATCTTTGCACAAGTCTCTTGAATGAAATTTGCTTAAAGCTGAAATCACCCCACAGGTGAAAGTTTGGGTGGAACAGTATTTTGATGTTTTCAAAATTACTATCTCTACAAAAACTACTTGAAAAGCTTTTGAAAAGGCAGAAAGAATTGATGAAACAAAAATACACAAGTGCCCTAAGCCAGCCTATTACAACATAGAAGTAAGAATATATACAGTTGCTTCAAGTTAACTTGTTTTAATCCTGGCACTTAGGCTATGAGGTATCAAATCCAAACGTCTTTGGTGTTAGCTATAACTTGAGCTAGTAACTGCTATGCATATCTATATACAAGGAAGGGAGCTTGCTTTGTACCACACAGTCTGCAAAGTTAATGTGGAAGGATTTCAAGCTTAAACATTTGTTTCCCCATCATTCATGAAGACAGGGATCGGTCCCAAAATAGTACATTATCCCAGAGAAAATAAGATTTTCTTACTAAGTCTATGTCTGCTTTAAAACAGCAATGGAGACGACCCTCTCTTTGAGCAGGTTTCTATCACCTTTGTCCGTGTTCCAGGAAAATGTTTGGTGATAATGCACTTTTTAAGCTGAACGTATCTCCACTCGATGAGTGTCGAGAAGTTGCTTTTCCACCGATCAACAAAGTCTCTGCTTCTTTTATTTCCATAGCTCTCTTGTAAAGTTCAGCTGCCTTCTCAAAGTCTCCCCCTTCGTAGCTTTAAAGAAGAGTAAAACAAATTTGGAACAAGCAAATAGAATAACGCTCTTGATTCATTTAAATTGAAATGCTCACTATGCTATCAACAAATTGTACTTAAGGCTCTTCCTTTTTTCCTAGTAAGTACACAAGTCCAGGATGTTTTGTTTCATCCAGTAATTCTTACGGTAATTTGCTTTTATAGGGCTAAAGGATATAATCTTACCTTAGTACAGCCAAGTTTTTCAGAGTTTCCCCCACCCGAGGATGCATGTGGCCAAAGCTGTCTTCATAAATCTTTAAAGCGCGTTCATAAAGCGGCAAAGCTTCAACCTGCTTTTTCTTCAGGTAGCAGAAAGTTGTTTGTTATAGACACATTATTACATTTGCTGTTCTTTTTCCCAACATTGTATCAACCCATCCTAGATAGAAAGTCATGCATATTTAACCAAAAACATGTTTTAAGGCCTCAGATGCTGTTGATAGATGAGGATGATAATTGAGATTGTCAAAGCAATTGGCTTACACTTGCAAATGCAATTCATGCTAATATTGTTATAATTAGGGTCTGAACTTCCTAGGCTGTTTTCAAAATCTCAGTCCTGAAAATGTTGTTTCCAAATGCTCTTTGATTTTACCCAAGGCCGCTTTAATCCCTGTTTAAAATCAGATACGCTGACTGCAGAAATACAGAAAACAAGAAAACGATCTACAGCTCGCTCCTGCTGATGCCAAGTAAGGAATCTGGCAAGTTGAACCTTATGTTAGCTGAGAATGCTGGTCTACAGCATTCTCAAATTTTTAATTACACAGACTAGCAGTTGATGAAGGTGAGCACTCTTCATTCACAGACATAGACTTCAAAGGCTTATGTTTCCCTCCACATCAGTGGTGAAGTTGTGTTCCCTCATACTGTCATTAACGCCCTATCACTGAAAACACTGTTTTCTAGCTCTAGTCCTATAAAGCACGGGGGCATTTTGAATTATCTGAAGAGGTTGGCCCAAGTGTTCTTGTGAAATACCCGGCCCAGCAATTATCTGTTCCCCCCACATATTTTCCTTGACAAACATCCTTTCAAGTTTTATAGCGGAACATAAGAATTTGCAAGTCTCATATGGAATTTCCCTTTTCAACATGATCAAGCTTCTTCAGTATCATTTAGGTACAAATCATAAAAAAAAGTCTAAGGCAGGAATAATAAACATGTAAGACATGAAAAACTCACCATCTGGCAATAGAGGACAGCCAGATTCACCAAAGCTGTTGCTACACTGGGGTGTTTTGGGCCAAATGACTTCTGTCGGATTTCAACCGCTAGTTCATAGAGAGGAACGGCCTTGTCAAGTTTTCCCTAGGAATAACAGGGAAAAGGTGATTCAGTTCTATGTCAAAATGGTAACAGTAAAACCTCTTTTAAACAAAAAGCCTTAGAGAAGATTAACTGCTTCCAGAATAAGGGCTTAACTTTGGTTAATACAATTACATTCTGCACAGATTGTTTATCATGAATATTTATTAGGACTTATTTTCCAAAATACTGAGCATATGCATATTCAATTCCCAGTTGATGTGTTTCTTGGGTATGCATATTTCTTTCTTTCTCATTTTTTTTCCACAAGTGTCTCATTGAAAAATTAGAACTTTCAGTTTTACTTTTATCCAAGTAATTTCTCCATTTGTATTTCCTTGTCTGGCCATAAATAAGAACAGACTGCTCCTTTTTTTGCTGGTAATATGGGAAAAGAAATGTAGCTGCCTTAGCTTTCGACCAGTTTTCTCTCTCCTTAGAGAAGGTAAGGAGAAAATGCACCATGTCCATTGGCACAGCCCCGCAGCGCCCAAAGCCATTTCAAGCACCTGTTGCTGCCCCTTCACCACACTGAGGATTTGGCTTCTTGACTTTGTTTCTCTAAAATACCCCTCTCCTATTCCAACTAGTTTTGCTATTGATATTTTTTCCCCAGCAAATCTGTTTTCCTCCAAATTTGAATCTGCTCACACATTAACTGGAATTACTTCAAATGTATGCTTAGGCTTCTATTGTTCCAATGTGAATTCTCATATTTAATAGCAATTAGAAATTAAGTACTGCAAATGGTTCACTACAACTGCAACATTTAAATAAAATTTTCTCCTTGCCTTTTCAAAGCACTACCATGCCACAGTTTGAAAATTGTCAGTAATTCATCTTGAATAAACACCTTTTTATAAATAATTGTCGTTGTCTACATCTGATTCACAGAATCACAGCATGATATGGGGTCAGAAGGGACCTCTGGAGATCATCTAGTCCAACCCCCCTGCCAAAGCAGGTTCACCCAGAGCAGGTCCCACAGGAATGTGTCCAGGCTGGTTTTGAGTGTCTCCACAGAGACTCCACCACCTCTCTGGGCAGCCTGTTCCAGGGCTCAGAGGAAAGAAGTTCCTCCTCATGATTAGACAGAACTTCTTATGTTGAAGTTTGTGCCCGTTTCTTCTTGTCCTGTCACTGGGCACCACTGAAAAAAGACTGGCCCCTTCCTCCTGACACCCACCCTTCAAGTATTTGTAAGTGTTGATCAGATCCCCCCTCAGACTTCTCTTCTCCAGACTAAAAAGACCCAAGTCCCTCAGCCTTTCCTTGTAAGAGAGATGCTCCAGGCCCCTCAGCATCTTTGTAGTCCTCTGCTGTACCCTCTCCAATTCCTGTCCCTTCTCTTCCTCCACTCCTCTCGATGTCACCAGTCCACTGTGGATTTTAAGTTATACCTCTTCAAACTAGCAAAGAGCTGTTTGATGCAAATATTGAGTGCTTTTGCAGTTTCCAGCAGCATCAAAATTAGAAGCTGCATCGAGCAGAGAATACATGACTGCAAAGCAATTTTGTGCACGTAATAGCAGGTAAAAATTATTGAGCAAAAACTCAGGAGCATTTGATCCAAGAGATTATCTTCAAGAACTCTTTCTCTTTGAAGAATAGTAAAATGTGAAAAAATAAAAGGAAAAAAACTATTTTGTCATCCTGTGAATTTGATCTTGATTCAACAGCTGGAAACCTTACATCTCTCTTACACTGGTGACAGCAAACAATTAGGATGACCATCTGCAAACACAAACATTTATAAAACATTTTGAAGTGATGAAACACAGAAATTTATAGCACTGTTAATGTTATTCCCAGTAGTGTATTTCAGAGGGGAACAACTCTTATCTTTCAGTGAATCAAAATAAGCTCAAGGCGGCTCAGCCAGACGGTTTACTTGTAAAGTCCCATCTCCCTCCAGAGCTTTCAAGTGACTCTCAATGTGACTGTAAGTTCAAGGTTATTGTGTAAGAAGTATTATTCCTACATCCTAAAACACGATTTTTCCATTTAGGCACATCTGACCAAACTCTTGGTGGTGAAGGTAACGTAGCAGACAGTGGAGAACTCAAGTGCAGGTGGGAAGAGCCTCCCTCGCTGCAGACAAAAACACTAGCTTTTAACCAAACCAGAAGTTTTTCGTGGTGAACACCGAGCGTGCAGAACACTGAAGACATTATTCATAAATAGCTCTTCTTTGAGCAAAGTGAGTTTTTAAAAGGCACTGGGCTTTTTGGAAATACACTGAGGCTGCTTGACATCTTTTAGTGTGTAGAATGTGTGCAGAACACCAACAGCTGCTAAAACTCCCAAACCCCACTCCTTTTGGATTGGAGACTGTAACAACACAAGGCATTACAGTTCTGTTAGGTGAGGAGAAAAGGTGACAGGCTTGTGCTTACCATCTTTTTGTACAGCACTGCCAGGTGTTTCACAGTATAAGCCAAGGAGGGATGATCTGGAGCCAGCGCCCTCCTCCTGATGTCTAGAGCTTTTTCATAGAGCTCCTCTGCTTTGTCATAGTGCTTCTTCTCATTGTACAAGGCTGCCAGGTTGTTCAAAGACTGTGCACAGTCTGGGTGGTCGGGTCCCAGGACTCTCTCTCTCATTTCCAAGGAGCGTTTCAGGAAAAGCTCTGCTGTCCTGCAGAACACATTCATTCAGCAATATTTTAAAGCAGGAAACACCTGTGAAGTGGCTGCATGAAACAGAACAAACTCAGCCTTGGGAACTGCACAGATACTATAGGTAGACACTATACTATGTGTACCTGTGCAATACATATAGCACATAGTAAACGCTGTGTTACTATGGCCCTGCTGGTGCTCGGGAGGGACCGGATGCCTTGGTGGGGCAGCACTTTTCTGGACCAGCTTCCTTACCTTGCAGGGCCATCACTGGGTAGCCATCACCCACACAGATACTGACTCTTATGAGTAATGTGCAATATAAAATGATCTTGTATGTGATTAGACAGATATCACTCCTCTATAATCACTCACTCATGCGTGGCTTCATGAGGTTAAAATGATGAACCCCCCCCCATGTCCAGTAACTATTACAAATCCATTTAGTAGATTCTGTGTGCAGATCCTAAACTACAATATACTTCTGTAGTTATCCAAAAACTACTGGTGACATAAACACCAGATACAGGCAGAACATGAAATTATCTCCAGAAGTTGTCCTTTTTTTGCTGTGTACTTTCTCTCTTCTCTGAAAAGACTCAGTTCAGTAGAGTGGGATTTCAAGGTGACTTTGCAATTCCCTCACAATACACAGTTTTAGACTACTCTGTGGACTGAAGAAATTGATGTGAAGAGTGGCTAACCATGCAATCAGAACTGTTCTGCACCTTCTATTCCCCTTCTTCAATATCTCTGTCTGCTTTGTTCCGCTCTGTCCTCTTTTGCCCTTAAAAAGGCCAGCAGGGTAAGAGCCTGAGGATTACAAGTATTGTGAATATTTAACTCATGATTTCTTGTGATACTGGCATTTTGAGTGTTTTCCACAGAAAAACAACAATCCTGCTGTCCAAGGACAAACTCTACAAAGTGGGGGGTCACACACTGTAGAGGCAGCATAAAGTTTCAGAGAACTGGTATTTGCAACAGCCATTAGTTAATTTTAACTGTGGAACACCAAGTCTGAATGCAGGAAATGCACTGACTTGCTAAATACTCACATGCTAGCAGCATCAACTCTCAAAAATATAAGTGACTCTCACAGTAAGCAAAAACCAGCAGAATGATCAGGGACAGCACCATAATGACTATTTGAGCGTGTGTCTACATTTAATGCTATTTCTCAATGCTTTACTTCCATTAGATCTATGGCAACACTCAGTGGATGTGTCCCCATTAATACAACTTACTCAAGATTATTCTGCAGGTAATAGAGGACTCCAAGCTCATTGAGGGTTCGCGCGTTATCTGGTGTATCCTTGCCTAATGTCAGCTCTTCCAGTTGCAGGGCTCTTTGACGCAGCAGAGCAAAGCCACACTACAGCAAAGCACAAGGTAGTGTAAGCCAATCACCATTACATTTTAAGTTTACAACTGAGAACAGAAAATCAAGAGTCTCAGTTTGGTGCAAAAGGAGCACAATAATCCTATTTAAATTCTGTTTTCAAGCTAACTGGCACATAGGCATGCTGCTTATTTACAATCTAACAGTGAATTTCACCAAATATGCTTCCAGGAAATGTAAGTTACTGCAGCGTTGCACAGCTCCATTTTCCCCACACCATACAAGCCAATTTGCTCCACCCATTCAGATCAAATGCTTAAGTTTATAGGCTCAGAACTTAAAATCAAGTTAATCCCCTCTCCTAAACGCCGCATGCACATGAAGTATTACTCAAGGCTTTACATGGATCTTTGTAAAATTTTCTGCCAAGCTAATGCTTACATGCAAAGTTAATTACAAGTAAAAAGTGCAGCCTTGTTAAATGCTCCACCTATTCTTGATCTTTGCAGTCATTAAGAATATTTGTGCAGCAGAACTCATTACAAAAATGATCAAAATCTTCATGATCCAAATTGATTTGTATTTAAGCACTATGAAAACAGCTAAAATCTTAATGTCTTTTCATTGCTTCCATTAGAGCTACAACTAGAGCTCTGGAGTTACCAGCTCAACTCTTCTAGTACAGACACTGCTTGACAAACAAACCCTTAGCTCAAGAATGACAAGAGGAACTCTGTAGCTGAAAAACACCGAGGGAAAGAAAAAAAAAAGAGAAAAAAAAGGAAAATCTCAGTATGGCACCTAATAGTACTGGGATTATCCACTGCAGTAAGCACCGTGTTCACTAGTATTTGTAGAATAAACACCTCAATTATTCCAGAGAAGACCTTTTTCTGTTGCCACTTTGACAGCCAATTGTACCAGCAGTAGTTCCGCACCCCTGAACCCTATCGACCCACTTACTTCCTTTCTACCTCTCCCAACTCCAGCAGAGTTGAAAGGGCAGTTACCAAAGCTGCTGCTAAGCTACTTCACTACTTATGTCCTCGGTTACGAAAAGCATTTCGCAGAGTCCCAACATGCCCTGCACTTTTCCCTTAAATATTAAAAAATTCCTCACCAGACTGCCTTTTCTCCTTGCTGCTTTTTGGCGTATTTTGAAGGACTTCTTCCTCAGTTGCTCAGCTTGTTCATACCTGAAGATAGGAAGTCAGAATATATTATTTAGAAGAACACCAAACGTAGCATCACTGAGTATCCTGGAAAGCTTCTAGGTTACTTGAGTTTACAAATTTGAGCAGAATTTAAGAGTCTTGATAAAAATCACAGTTCTTGTCAAAGATAAAAGCGTCCAAAATTCTTAGGGCCAAACAACAGTCCTGCTTTATCTCTAACTTGTTAGAAGTCTGCTGTTATACTAAGCACAAAAGTTGCCCCCTACTGGGTAGCCTGCTACAAGACTACAGAAGGGATGCTCATGGTTGCACTGGAAGTTACAAAACTCTAAAGAAAAGCCAAAGAAACATTCTAGCTTCAGGAAGAAAGTGTCTGCTGTGATTTTTTAACCACTCCACATGAAAGAAAAACACCAGTGTAGTTAATCTTACTTGTTCTGCTTTTGGTACAAGGTCGCAAGTGCATCAAGTTCACGGGCTACCCGAGGATGTTCAGCTCCATAAGCATTTTCAGAGATTTCCAGTGCCTGTTTATACAGCTGTTCAGCATTTCCAAACTTCTTCCACTGAACATAAACACCTGCTAGCTGGTGGAGTGACTGCGCCACCCTTGGGTGGTCTGGATCCAGCGCAGTCTCTCGAATCTCCAGAGACCGCTGCAAAGGAGCTACAGCCTGTAACAACAAAGTTCAGAATATGATGGCAGCCGGCAGCATCCTGTACGCTACAAGAATTTAACAGCTGCAACAGAAATCACACAGTGAGCTCTGCTTAATGTGCTTCCTTGCTCTTACAACAATCTCTAAGTGTACTTACCTGACTGAGAAGACCTAGGTCCTTAAGAAACCGTCCCAGGGTCTCATATAGATCAGCCAGGCAGATCATACTTTCCTCTCCCTCACAGCTTTTTTCGTATTCTTTCAGAGAGTCAAAATACTCAGCTGCCATAGAGCTCTTATCTTTCCCAACCAGCTGCCAGTAACTCAGCAATTCTGCAAAATGCCCCCTGTTTTAACAAGGAAATAAGAAGCTCATCTTATCTCTGATACCCCTCTATTCGGACTGATGCTAGCTTAGAAGAGAAGGGCCGTTAGCATGAATTTTGTCTTTGTGCTACAGTGTCTACACAGCCAATTCATGGAGACTAATGCTGTTCAACAGCAGTATTTATCCCTTTACCAACCCTCAGGTGTAACAGATTAAAAAAACAGATGATTTACATGACAACAGCATTTAGCATTTCAGCCTCTACTACTGAAGTCCTTTTAATCTGTATCTCCCATTTTCCAATTTATATTGACAAGAAAAGTACTTCAAAATGTTTATAACTGCCAAAGCAGTGGCTACCTTTGTACCTTTTGTAAAGGTTTTGGGACACAAACAGATTCAAAAGACACTTGTGCAGCTTTTGCTTATCACCCTGCTGTTGGAAGAGCCAGGGAAGTTCATCTGCACTTCTCCAAGTCACTCGGTCTCGACTGTTGAAAGAAAAATCAAAATTAGAGAGATCTAACAGATCTTGCCAAATTGACATGAAAACTAGGCAAGCACACAATTGCAATACAGGAATGTCTAAACAAACTACTGTAAGACCTACACACTACATTTTCACACATTTTCATTTTAATTTGTGCTTTCTTTGTCTGGCACTCTGTTGGCCCTCTTGACTTTCTGCTACCCAACAGCCTGTGCTCTAAAAATGCAGTAAGCAGTAGCCCACAGCTGGGACACACTAACTCAGGACTGTAAATGCAAATCAGTTTTTACTATGGATATGAACTTGTAACTTTTCAGCTGTTCTACTGGACCTCCTCTTGTGCCTGTGCTAATTGCTTGCTGAACACAAGTGGTCTTCTGCTGCTTCTTCAAGTTCAAAGCAACCTCAAATTTCCTAGAATTTACTGGGAGTTAAAATTCCACACGGGGTCAGTTACCACAAAGTAACTGATGTGGTATAAATTCCTGCCCTAACTTTTAACATTATAACTTTATTCTATGCCCATTCCCCCTCCACAGTCCTCAACCTTTTCAAAGATTACAATGCAATGTATCGTTAATAAACTGCTAAACTGACAACTAGGGTTTTGCAGACTTATTTTGCCATAGTAATTTACTAAACAGAGTCAAAGAAGCTATATGAAGAACACAAAATTATTCATGAGGCGTAAAGCCAGCAATTTAGCACATCTTGAAGAATTCTGACCTACCTTAGCTGCATGGTGAAATATTCCACTAGTTTTTGCCTATAGGCAGAAATAACATTTTCACCTTCTTCCATATACTCTAGTCTCACCATATCCCACGCCTGAAAGAGAGTATAATTGAGAGTAAGAGAATTTGGTTTTTTAAGTGCTGACGAAGCACAGGGTGCTACGCGAGATTTCTTTATGAAACATGTCTTGTGCTGTAGAACTGTAAATTGTTTGATGACAAAGGCACTACAACTAGATTGTCTTATAGTAGACCAAAGCTCTGGTTATTCAGATAATATTCCATTCTCCTTCAATGCTGCTGGATTTTTTGTGGCATTTTCTAGGACACATGGAGTTAACAACTAATGTTAAAGAAAATGGATAAGCAAACAAATATATCATGGCCTACCCAGTTAACTACAGAGCTAGAAACAACAGTTAACAACATTATCTAGAAAACAGCGGGGGCTTAGGGCATGGAGTTTTACTTGCACGTGTTTAGAATGAAAACATTCACCTGGAGGTGCTGGAACTTCAGCAAACCACAGCCATATGTCAGCAAACACATTTTGTGCAGGCTGTGGACAAGCGAGGCTAGCACTGCAGAAGACAGTTCAGGATAAAGTTCCATCAGCTCTGACTCACTCACACCATTGTGGCTAACGCCGATGACACACAGTATCTACAGGAAGCAGAAAAATTATTTTACACAGTTAGGGATATTTGCTGAAGAGCTCAGAGCACACTGAAATTCCAAGAAAAATACTGTGCAACACTGTGTGTAACTTTATACGTCAAGGTGAAAAACCAAACCTGCTTACAGAAGCTCTTTCCTTCTTCTGCCCTCAAAGAAGAGCCCTCAGTGCTAATGGATTAATATTTTAATAGATAAAGAACCCTGGGGCAAACAAAGGTCTCCTTAGACTTTCCTCTAAAACACCAGAGGAAAATAACTACATTATCATAAGTAATTTCCATCTAGAGTAGAATGTGGTGAAGGTCTTATGCTGCCAAAAAACTTCTAACAATTATTATCATGTCCTAATCTGAAGACTGTTCCACAAAACAGGGAAACTCTGCCAAGATAGAAGAGGAATCAAAAAATCTAATATGCAGTGCCCTTTATTCACATTCAAGATACCATGTTTTGACTACATTTACTATGCTCAGTGTAGTTTATCATTGGATCAGGGTAGCGATCAGCAAGGAAGAGCTAATTCTTTATCACATCATAGAGGAAAGTTCTGTTTTTTAAGACATGACTTAGCTGAAATTAAACACAAAGGTATCATATGGTCTATAGTTATGCAATAGGTAAAATTAATAAAATTGTCCCTTCTATACTAATAGTACAATAATCTCTGAATCACACGTATGAAACTACATAAATTTATATTTACTTTTAACTTAAGAAAAACTCTTTACGGGAAAGAGTACACATTCCTTGTAGAAATAGTGACTGGTTCTCAGCTTACCTCTCTCAAAAGACCTTTCTCTTTATCACTCTGCAATGATCCTTGAATTGATCTCAGAACAAGCCTGTACAGTGACACCGTGTCTTGACACTGGAAACACTGTTGAAGGGTTTCATCAATATTTCCTGTATTTCCAACACTGAGAAGGACAAAAATGGTTTAGCATTATTACATTTGGCTGAATAAGGTGAATTGAAACTACTGAAGAAGTCTGAACTCCTAGTGGGTTTAAAAGGTGCACAGCATCTGGTGAGATTAAACACAGAAGAGATCAGTTCCTGAAGCCATCTTTAGTCATATTGTTTGATTTTTCTAAGTAACTGCAACATTTTTATTTAAGAAAATAACAGAGTACTTTGCAGTGTTCTTTCCTCCAGCCTGAGTACATAAGAACATCAGGTTGGATAAAGATAAAACCATATGCTGCTGTTTCATTTAATGCATTTACAAAGCATGTTTTCAGGAGCAATCAAGCATTCTAAGGTATAAAACAGAAAGCAAAAATAATAAAAATCAGTCACCCAGAGTAAATTATCAATCAGTGTATCGTCTTCTGGGAGTCTCTGAAATAAAAGTGCATCTTTCTCAACAAGAGTTAGTCTAGGTTAACGATAAGCCAATGCACTTAGTAAGTTTTCTCTTGCATGAGGGAAGATGAATTTTCTCCACAGCAGGAATTACAGGGCAAAGTGCCACGTGCAAGATGTTAAACAAAGCAGTTGCTTAAGTTCCTTTTAGCCTTAAAAATCTATGAAGCAAACTATCTTGTACATCAATAAATACAACAGATTTGTATTAAACTGTTTAACCGAACAATAGCAACATTCTTGGGATGTTTTTTAAAAAGCCCTGAAGCAAGTGACATTCCCAGAAAGCAGAAAAACGGAAAAATAAAATAAAACCAAAGAACTGAAAACCAATTCATTTAGTATCAAAATGGCAATCATATACTGATTTTTCTTCCCATTGCACTCCCAGTCAGTGTGAGGGGAAAACTTTGTATACTGCTCCACTGCATTTTCTTAACACATGATTCATTCTTTGTTAAATGAATGTATTTCAAAATGCTAACAAACATACTTAAACCTTCAAATCTAGTGATAAGCGTAATAATTTCAAGATCATCTCAACCTACCAAGCAATGGTTTTGCCCAAAAGAGTGACATACAAGGCATTGCAAGTTGTGGCGGAACGACAATGTCTCTCAAGCTTCTTCTCCTACAACATTTTAAACAAAATCTGTGAGCCAAGATGAAACTAACCATACCAATGTTCACTGTTCTACAAGAAAATAAAAGTTCTAGATATGCTTCTCTCTAACATCTGAAGAGTATGACGTGATAACTAGTGCATAAAATACTGCATGTTTTTCTTGCTAAAGGAGCATGTAATTTAAAGTTTCCTTTTGAATTTAAGATGAAAAGAGTTAGGCTCTAACCGTTACGTCTCTCAAGATAAGGATTACCCTATAGAATCACTCTCCAAGGCAAAGAGTTAAAATACTTCTTTTCCCCACTCTGCCAATCATTGTTACAGTATTACACAATGCTAAACCATCTATTATTCTAAAATAAAAGACAGTGTTTACACTACTATGTGCAACTGCACTGTTTTTATGTTAATAACTTATGCTGTTCTATCTGTTTCAGTGCTATGAGCCATGGTGTAAAAATACTCAAACTGCATGCTATCTTGAGCAGCAGCATATAGTTAGCTAAATATAATACTTTCTTTTGGCAGCTGCACTTATTTCATCTTTCCATGTTTTCATTAAAAGTTATACAAGAATAAGGCACTTCAGAAGAACTGCAACAGACATACCTGCTCTTTAGTCAATTTAACGTTTGCAGAGTTACATTCTGCACTAATGAGAGATTTAACATCTTTGGAATTCAATGGATCAAGATGAAGAGTGGGCCACAACCTTTGGTAAGAAAGAAGTCATATTCAGGCCTTATTAAATAGCACACAAAAGGAAAAAAAGACATCACAGTTCCAGAGTTTTTTAAAGATTTATATCAAAGCAGCAATTGAAGTTATTCCCCACTACTAAGAAATTCTAGTCATCCCAAGTCAAAGTTCCACTTCCAGCCTTATATTGGACCTACGTCATGGTACTGGGGTTCTTGATGTGCATCTGACTGCACTTAATAGTGCATGTGGATAGATCCAAAACAGTAAAACAAAAAGCTGGTTTCCCAACAGCTAAAACCTGTACTCATTGCAGTTACGACAGAGAAGCTTTTGTCGCCCTCGATAATTAAAAAAATTTATCCCACGAAATCTCCAGGTCTTGACATATTTGGCAGTTTGCTCTTCAACGAGTAACTGTGATTTAAAAGAGTAATTCTAACCCAGGCTACTCTACTTTGAAACATTTCAGAAAAATAACATACCTCCAAGCCTGTGGACACGTCTCTACATTCACTGATACAATCACTCTCACATTCACTGGCAGTGGATCTATCAGCCACTTCATATGCTTCTCAGCTTGCTTAAAAACAAGTTTTAGTTACTTAATATAAGGTTGTTCAAATCAATGCCAGAAGCTGATACTTTTCATTAACTGCACAGTTCAGTGAAAAGAGTCTTGAATTCTCCAGTGTCCTTAAAAACTGTTCATGGTCTGGTTCTGGACACAGTACTAAACGATCCATTGACACGTATCAGCATTACTGTACACTACAAAGTAGACAGAATACTATTGCTGAAGTATTCGCACCAAAGACTAGGCTCTTTATGTGCCCAGTAAGTCAGCTCACAGCCTGGAGCCTTTGGATAAACAAAGAAACTGGTCTGCTTAAAAACTAAGGTGTTAAAGTAAGTTGACAAAAAAACAAAAACCAAAAAAACCAAATAAAACAACCCAACACAAATTTTATCTATAAACATTAAAGACTATTTTAATTCATCTGCAACTTTTTCAAAATTAGTTTCTATGCATGTTCCTTAGAGCAAATCAAACATTAGTATTTCTGTTACATAGATACAGCTGAGCCTGTCATAACAGGCAAAGTTTCCTTTAGACTGACAAATGTTTGGAAAACACACCTGTATTTGGTCAACAGAATCAATAATTATAATAATGCTGCCTTGATGACGTGCAGAAAGCTTTTCCAGCCAACGGGGAAACTCTTCCAGAAGTTTAGCTGGATCCAAGGTCAGGGGTGACACTAACCAGGAGTGTTGCATAAGCTGCAGAATTAGAAACATATATAACAAAGTCTACCTTAGAAGTCAGCTAGGACAGTTGAAAGAAGTCCTACAGACATGACTGAAAAAAAACCTCCAAAATGTGATTTTTCACATGGGATTCTTTCCTTCTAGTATACACAGAAAGCTGGCATAAACTGAGTATTTATTAAACTCATTGTGTAAATTCTAGAGAGATAACCTGAGTTTACACACAATGGATAAGGAATTTGGAGACTGCAAGGGCTTAGAAGTTGTAGAGCTTAACTAGGCTGACTTTTTTAAAATACATGAGCAATTTGCAAGGACAGCACAACTAATCTCATTTTGCTGAAGGTTCTAATCCTGTGAGGGCTTTAGTGCCACCCTGTGAAGGAAAAAGCAAGCTCAAAAATATTCTTGGCACAAAAACACTCCTCACTTATTCCTCACATATCTAACACAGAGTTAAAAAATAACTTAACAGAGGAGAGAGACTAGTCAAGGAACAATATTGTGCCAACAGGTGAATACGGCCCCAGGTTTCTGAACACATCAACAGAAGATATAACACCTGCCTCTCTCATGGCCAGATGGCATGAAATTTTCAAAGAAGCTTTTGTTTTTATAAGCCATCAATATAGGTATCACTGTTAATCCCAATCTATTATGAATGCCCCAGAGATGCTAATTGATCTGCACTCAATGTATAGGATCAGAGTGCTTACCAGCCTAACGACTTACACTTGTATTACTCGTAACTGATGCAGAAAAACTGGCAGATATTTTTTATCTTTTACATACACACACTGTCACTTTCCAAAGTATCATGCAATGCAAATATGTAATAATAAAGCATACCTTTAAAGTAAGGCGTTTAATTATCAATGCAGATTCTGAACTAGTAGACATGGGCCTCCCAACAAAGTGATAAAGAATTAGAGTGTTTGGAGAATGCTTCTGTTGCAACTGAATCCTAATGACAGAAGTAAAAAGATAAAGTAAAAATGCACTTAACAGAATATAATTTTGCAAGAGGTGTTTGCTTATCTTACAAAATAGGAAAATAGGATAGATGTTTCCTGAGCTATAATTGAACTTACTCCATTTTTGCTTTCCCCAGTACTTATAGCCCTTCCTGGCACTGGGTAGTCACATGTTGCTACGCTTTTACGAAGTATTGACACTACCAATTTGCTTTCATGTCAAAAAGTTTTGTCCCAGCCTACAAATGACCATGAAATGCATTTCTATGCTAAATTATCAGGTATGATGTTTCCTTTATTTAAACTAAAAAGACTCCAAAGGTCCCCTCTTGTGTATCAGAGAAGGGCAATGCTAGTGAGCTACTGAAACCACTTACTGATGCTGTGCCCAGAGAGGTCTGTAGGGTGTTGCAACTGGAGTCAGAGAGATGTTAAAAGGCAGTCTGGGTGGAATTAGCTACTCAATTATTACAAATCTTTCTAGGATGCTTGAATAACTCCAGTGCTTGCTAAATGTTCCCATTTTACCTCCCATTAAACTGACACAACGTTTGAAATGTAATGGCAACTTTAGTTTAAACTACCATTTTGACAGAAGGAGAGATTTCCCAGAGCCTGGTCCTCCTGATACAAGCAGAGGTGGAATTGGTGCCGGTGCTGCTACTAAATCATTTAGACGTTCAAAATACTGTAAAAAAAGAAACAAACATTACAAACATTTCACTGTTTAAAGGAAAAATATAGTGTTTGGTATCATAAACCATCTAGATACACAATGCAGGTATGGATTTGTTAAGATAAAGGAATAACTACTAAAATGCAACATAATACAAATGAAAATAAATTTTGGAATGAAACACTTAAACCACAGAATTTATTATCTCTCTTAAAGGAAACGTAAAATAAACATTTTTTTTTTTCAAAATTCTATTTAAAATTGAAATTTCAGTGCTAATAAACCTGATTAGTGTTACGACAATAAAGCAATGGGGTACTATGCTTGTTCAGGCTTCCTCGACCCGCTCTTCCTGCCAATGACTTCACTGCACTGCATATGGTTGCCAGAACAAAGCCTTCAAAGTTGGCATCTGCTGTGAATGGTATTTTGAGGCACTAAGCACCTAAAAGAAAGGCTATCCTTCACCACATGAATGCCCAAGAATACTGTTAGCAGAGTTCAGGATGACAAGAAAAAAAATCCAAAACTACCCTTCATCCACTTGGGAGAAATATTTTGTCTGCAAAAAAGAAGTGGAGGTACAGTAATGTACACATAGGTATTTTTTCTATTAATGTTCTGCTCTTTTCCTGTTCTAGAATGTAGTAAAGATCAATCAACAATCCTCCAAACCATTCCAAATATATGGGTAGTGAAGTAAATGACTAAACTGTGCTAGTAAAATACAGAGCGTTTTCTGCTGAGAACCAAAGCCTAGGAGGACATCCTACTTCTGGCACACTGTCATCACACTTTTGTCCAGTGTAAAAACAACTGCTTCTTCATCAAACAGATGAACAACACACAACACCACCACACAAACTGTCATCTCTCCCAGAAAATGATTATGCCATCTCTATATGATATATAGCTTCTTCTTGCCTAAGGAATAACAGCCTCAGGAATGCCCTCAGACAAAGCCTCTTCTGTAGAAGTACATCTTGCCTAACAAGAGGTGGAAATGCGCGATGACTTTCTCTTAATCCACATACACTTCTAGTGTACTTACTTTCTCAAATCCCAGCTCGCACGTTGAACTAGAGGCCTGCTGAAAAGCTTCCATCTGTTCTTGTTCATCGTGTGCATCCCACAACACATCACCAAAAACAACTTCTTCGGGAGCAGCAGACTCTTCCTTATTGCCCAAATCCTTGCCTTCTACTTCTGTTGTTTCACACCCCAATATATCCTAAGTAAAAAGAAAATTACATGAAGAAAACTGCAACTATTATTCTTAACAGTGCAGGCACAGGTGTTATTCTCAATTCTACCATATACAAGCACAGCTCTGCTAGTATCAGTAATTTGTTTCTTTTTAGGCTAGCCAAAAACATAAATAAATGAGGAATTAGATGAAACCAAGTTCATTTAGAATGCATATGTTTCAAGACATTGGTTTTAGCCTTCTCATAGTGGAAGCAACCCACCCCAATGAACTATGAGAGAATGGACTATTAATCTTTCTTTATCCTATGATATGGATAAACAAATTAAAACAAAATTTAGGCCACTAATAGATCCCTTTCCCCCGCTATTTCTGCTTTTGTCCATAAAAGCATTGCTTAGTTTTGGGTTTATTTATTTTCCAATTGCAGCCTTCTTTGCTTGACAGCTATTACTGATAAAACATAAAAAGATCCTTTGAGTTACATCTCAATAGCATTTAGTAATCACACTGCCGTCAATTAAGATGATAAATCAGAGTAGGAACAGAAAAAGCTGAAATGCATTATGTACTCTACCTGTTTAATTATCTTTTCCACACAATTATAGATTTCATAGGCTCCTTCCTCCACACCTCCAATATGATCAATCATCTGAAAAAGTAAACGGCAAAGCATGATGCAACTGTTCCTAAATACTGTTCCCAATTCCAGCTGGGAACAGTATTTAGGACTTCCAACAAAAACATTCTGGAACACATTTAAATTCCATTCTGTTGCATTCCTTAGGTAGGATTCATTTTGCCTAAGCTTTTAAAAGTTGGGCATCTGGTCTCAGCTGTTCTCAACAGTTCTCTCTATACAGAGAAATAAATGCCAACTGATCTGTTTTCAGATGGGAAGAGTATCTCTGGAGGTACGTTTCTTTCTCTTCAGTGGCTACAGAGGGACCCAAGATAAATAACTTTGCTGTTTAAATGGCTAAACACAGGTGAGAAATGCTATCCTTATAGCACAGGGATTTTTTTTTTTTTTCAGTGAAAATCCAGTGGCTTTTTTTCTCCCCTGCTCATGAAAATTTCATAACATTCATAAATCTCAGTTTCATCAAACCACTCATAATGAGCATCCAGAGCAATGAGTATAACACAATTTCTCCTAAAATCAGGGACTACTAGCACTTGATGTTGGTTACAGCAGGAAAGTCAGTCTTTTACAATTCACATCTTAAAAATGTCATACCTTTGCTTTGCTCACGTAAGAAATTTGCTCGATTAACTGTTGCACTGAGACTGAACTGACTTGGCCGTCCTCCTTTCTGTGGTAAATGAGCCGGGGTTTTTCTTCTGGATTTCTCAAGAAGGCTTCTTCACAGTCCTCCAACAAACAACTAGATTGGAAATCAGCATTCTTGTGCTATATTACACTGCTGCAGTAAACACTTCAATCAACACAAGCTCCAAAGATGGGTTTCCCTGCAAAATCTAATTCAAAAGTCATATCTATTTACAATAAAAGGCAAGCAAATATTTCAGCAGAGAACTTAAGATAAACCCTGAAGCAAGGAACAGCTGAGAGAAATATGTTACATGTACCAAAAACATTAAAACCATTTATTAGTTTTTATTATTATCACTTTCTAAATTAAAAGTTGACTTTCTTATCATACCAATATGCAGAGTGAAAGGTAATTGCCTTGCATGTAAAGAACATGGATTCACACATAATTAACAAGCATCATATACATGCTCTGCTACCACTTCTATGAAGGCTCTGTTCTATCTGTGACCTTTTTAGAAAAAGTCCTTTAGTATTTGTCATATGCAGGATAGTATTTTCATTTATTATAGGAGTTGAAAAGGAGAATTACACACCCCCAAACTCTAAAGCACTTTGTATTTATACATGTGAATGATATCCATGGATATTTTTCCCAGTAATCCACTGCTGCTCCAAAGAACTATGGAACTTGGGGATCCTGACAATTGCAGACAGGATCTCTCAAATGAGCGCTAGAATCCTCATCATAGTTTTTCTAAGAGGAACTCTCTAAGTGAATCCTGTTGGCAGGAATACTCTTTTGTGTTTTTTTTTTCATGTGTATTTTGCTCTTAAACAGGTGTGACCAACATACATCAAACTGAGTTACTCGGCAAATGTATCCCCTTGAAGCGTCAATGTATCTTCAGTACCTGCCACTATCTTTCCCAGAGCTTAAATGCGGGGCAGCTCTAGTCTAATTCCTCTACGAAAGCAATTCAGCATCTTCTGTGGTACCTGGCTGTTCCCTGAAGCACTCTACTGCTGTAAATCTTAGCTACTAGAGTCTTAAACCAGCCTTTAACTCTATGGGGACAGATATTTACAGAAACAGGAGGTCTAGTAATACAAGAGCTCTAATAATGTAATAGTATCTGAAATCCTAGAGTTCAAAATCTACCCCTAATACAAAATTTAATATCTATCAGTATTTTCAGATTCTTGCCTTCTTACAGATGTCTTGGAATAACCACTCTGTGATCCTTAATATTATATTTTCTAATCTCTTTTTCTCTCTTCTTCAGCAAAAAGACATTCCTCCCTCCTTCAAACATCAAAACCAAACTCTGCCCAAAATTCCAAAATGTGTAACAGAAACAGTCCTAACACAATTCTGAAAGTATCCTTAGTTTGGTGTTTTTCATTCAATAAGTCATGGTTCTCCTTCTAGAAGGTTAGGAAATTAATCACTGAACAAACAGAATGCATTCCATGACCATTTGTCATAAAACATCATAACTTCGGTAAACTAAGCTGTAGAAAGCTAGCATAAGGTACCACACAAGAGAGCCATGAAATCAGTCTAAAAACAGCCAATGACAGAAAATAATATGAGATGGAATAAATTCAAAATACTACAGACAGGTGTAATGCTAGATAAGCAAATGAAAAACACTGCAGACATCACAACAACCATCCTGAATTCCTAAGACTCCAGCAATACATGACACACAGCTGCTCTTGGAAAGCAAAACATTTCTGTATTATGAAGACACCTTTCATCTGTAGCTATAATAAGAAAGAAATGACACAAAGGTAATCTATTCTTTTAACTGTCTGCACTAGCAACCCTGAAGTTTGAAGAAGTATCATTTAGAAGACACTAGCTTAGGAAATGTACTGAGCAAAGCATCATCTATTTTTAATAAGCTATGCACTCCACATATATTACCAGTTTCCATTTGCTTTACCAGTCTGGAAAATACTTACCTTGGCAAAGTTAAATGCAGGAGCAAAATGACTAACGAACTTTTTTCAATTTCCCATTTTCTTACATCCTTCAGGGGCCTTTCATTTTCTGCTGAAAAATTAACAACTTGAAAGAAGTAGCCCATTGTTTCACAGATTCTATGAAGTTTTGGTGAGTAGTTCTGAAAGCAAAATTGAGTAACAGTGCTTTAGTAATAAAGTTGCATAGCACTAAGGACCTACAAAATAAATCTCAGTTTTTCTCTGTGCAGTTCCTTCCCCCAAATTGCTTGACAATACTTTCACTGAAAATCAGGCTACACCTACTATAAGCTTTCAAGAAATATTAGACAAATTTCTGAATAAGTATCACAATGAAACAAAACAGCATGTAAGTTTGTGAGATACTCACTGTAATGAAGATGTCCACTTCTGGTTGAGTCTCATTAGTACTAATAATAAAACACCTTACTGTGTTACTCCACAGAGAGTGGGAGAACAGAGGAGTAACCTGTAATAAACTGGCAACAGCAGCATCCCAATCATCTGCCAATGAAAAAAAATATCAAAATGAAGTCTAGAGATCTTCACAGCTGGTTATCCTGCATAACATATAGGTCATCACCTCTTAACATTACAAATACTAAATTTCATTTAAAATAGTAATAACATTCTTACTCAACTATTTTAATTTTAAAAACCTGATTTTCAAGAACCCATATCAGGTTATATAACGTTAGCAGATGATAATGTAACAAAACATGTGTTACATATATTCATACTATGAATACAGTGATAGTTCCTTTAAAAAAGATTGATTAAATGTATCCACAAAAATCAAGCTGAGAGTTCAAAAATACAGAAGCAATGAAGTTTAAAACTTTCTTAATTAAGTTCTTCATTTTGTGGCTGGTCATTTTTTCAAGCTAGGTTCTCCTTTCACTACAGCATGGCACGATGAAAGGTTTAGTGTGTGAAGCTGGAGCTATCACAGAACAGACCCTCCCCTCCCACTCTGCAGGCACAGACTTCTGAAGCAGAGTCTCAAGGATTGAAGACAAAATGGGAGAAAATGCCAGCAAAGTCAATAATATGCAGAAGGGGTTCCATGGCCAGGACAACAGTGAGGGAAACCAGAGCACCAGAAGACAATTTACAAGAGGACATTTGGGTAACAAAGCTCAAAAGCAACAATTACCAGTAGCAAAATATCTAACACCAATTCACATAACACATATGTCCTGGTCTTGCAATCAGATTTCTATCAATGGCCCCCTAAGCAGACTTAAAACCCATGCAAATCCAATGAAAAAAACAGGGATATGGTTTATTCTAATAGAAGCATCACATTCATACTCAGGAAGTAGAGAATTCAAATAAAGATGGGAAAAAAGAATACCAGCAGGTATTGAAAGAAAGATCACTATGTTCCTCAGTCAACATAAGCAACAAAATGGTATTTGGTTTACTCACAACAAAGCACTATTCACTGCTCTCTCTAAAATCACTGCTGCTCATACTGTAGTATGTACAGCTAAAGTTCCTCTTCCTTTTATTTTCACAAATAAAAGGAGCTAAGAACGAATAGAATTAATTAAGAATGGATAAAAAAAAAAGTGTCATAGATACCTATAATCCCAGCCAAACAAACCACCATTACTTACCCCTGTTTATATTTGCAAATGGTCCCTCAACGTCTATGGAGCTCTGAGCAAATTCAGGTCCTCTGCAAGACTGCTGAAGTTGCATCATACTGCCCATGGACGGCTCGCTTCCCAAAGCTCCTCCATTCCAGTATTCAGATTGTGCCCCAGCAGCTAATATTGTGGAAAAAGAAAACAACTCTTAATTTTTACTAAACGAGGTAAATTATCAGTCTAAAATACTTCAGCTGAAACCTACTGTCACGTGCCACAGATCATAATTTTTTCTTCTTTAGCAGATTTGTTCCCATCTTTGTGTGCTGAAGTTCTAAACAGGCACTTGTCCAAAGTTAATGAGAAGCCACACTGCTAAATTATGAGATTATTTGCTACTATTTATTATATAGGTCGCTCACATCAGTTGGGTTCAAATCCTGACTTGCATTACAAACTAGGAAAATAGTTCACAGCATTGCTCCAGTCCTTGTGCACATCACAAAATTGACAACTTTTGTTCATAAATGCTCCAGTACTGCAAAAACATAAAGGCAGTAGCTCAGGATTGAAATACCTGAGACTATCTATCTGCACTGCTAAAGTTCATGAAATGCATAATTACCATGCAAAAAGCCAATCACTGCATTCTGAAACATTTCTACTTTTAAAGATTGCATATTTATACTCCTGCCAAGATGTGACTGTTGATGTATATCAATAACCAAAACAAAGGTTAAGCAACAGCACTTGTGTGCAGTTTTCTCTCAGTAACCCTTCATGGTGCAAGAAGTAACAGTGGCCATCATTAAGAGTGTTAAGGTTCTAACTGCTACAATTATAGCTCTATTTTTAATCAGATACAAAGTCAGTGGACACATTACATACCTAACTAAATCCTTCCTATATTATCAAACACCTCTCACATATTTACAAGGTTTTGCCTTTTATGTCATTAATTTTGCTAGAGCTTCCCTTTCCAAAAATTCTTCAATAAAACGACTCTTGGTTAGTTTGTATTTGTTAAATATCTAACAGCTATTCTGAAAAGTACAGCAGCTGAGACTGGCATACTTCATCATCCACAGACAATAAGCCTATCTAAGATTCCCTCTAGTTTCAGGTGTGCTTTTTGGATCCTCTGGAACATGATCTCTCAAATTGAGACTCAGAATTGTTCACAGAACAATTAAAAAAATAATTGTTGAAGTCACTGTGTGTAGACACTGCTCTATTTTCTTCATCTGTTCACTCATAAGACCAAAAATGTGGGAGTCTCACAACCTAAACTAAGTTTGTAGATGCTCAGCTGCTTCATCCCTTTAAACTACTTTATGTGGCTTTTCAACTGGATTAATAGAACTTTTTTCAAAAGAATATAAATATCTGCCTTGTGCTTTTCTATTCACAGACTCAGTCAGGTTCCAATACAAAATTATGGGGATGAAATTCTCACCTGTAACATCTGTGCAATTATCGTCAGAATCAGACTCTTCAGGATCAAACACTTGGATTCCTTGGGCTTGGAGTCTCTGAAGTTTTGCTTCTAGCTCTCGCTTGGCCCTCAGTAAGTCCTGAATCTCATTTTCTTTAGTTTCTCTAAAAATCTGTGAGCAGGAAAGAAAAAAAAAATGAAAGAAATACAAACCACAAATCTTTAAAAATTCAGTATTAGTTCCTGAATTCATGTTATCTGCTTTCAATTGCAAAAATAAGCTTCTAGCATTCATTTAGCAGGCAAAGGCATGAAAATGTGAAGAAGACATCAAGAACCTATAAATGAGCAGGAAGATATAGTTTAAAATGATGTAATTTTTACCATTTAAACCTCAGCATACTGTTCTGAAAGTTAGAAGTCTGAATTAATTAATGGGAAGTTCACTAAAAATGGCAAGTAACTTTCTTCATCTTCTGAAGTTTATTGTCTTCTAAAATGACTACATTTTAATAATTTTTCTCAAAGGTTCCCTTTTATTTTTCGATGTACTTTCTTACATATAATCTTATATTTACTTTTTATTGTTGGGAAAATATAAATTTCCTAAGATAGCAAGTGATAAAGCATCTCCAGCATCTTCAGTCCTGTTTGTAAACTATTACCTTCATGTGGGGAAAAAACCCACAAACCTATATTTAAATTCAAAGAGATGAAATCTTCTTCAAGTCTCATTTTCTTAAATAAGGTCAAAATGAATCCTCTTTTTATGTATCTTCCAGCCATTACCACCTGTTACAACTAAAGATACGAAGAATCTTGCAAGAAGCACAAAACCAGGACCTATTGCCCTGTTTTGGGTGGTAGAAATACCATCATCTAGAGCAAGGGAAAAGCAAAAGCATCAGCTTGGCCTTTCAAATCATCCCTCCAAAAAGTGCAAAGACTTCTGTTTTTCACTGGCGCGAAAGGTGATGCACCTATATGTACTTTTGTTTAATGTAAGCTAGAAGTGTTAAACATTACAATGCAATATACAAAATTTATTCAGAAATATGGAACTCTGTGTTTCTACATTCCTTCAGCACTTGTCAGTTTGCAGCCCATGTCTTCTGGTCACTCCCAAATATAAATATATTCCTGTGTTCAAATAATGCAGGAATTTAGTTCACTACGTATCACTACATATTCTCCCTTTAATATTTAAAAAGTTATTTTCTATTTTTTCCTCACAGTTTTACAGAGAGTTTATGGCAGTATTATTTTAAAGGAAATAGGCAGCTACGTCTATGATACTGCACTTACTTTTAAGGAGAGGTCCTCATGAAAGCTACTGGAGAAAAGCTCACTGGGGGAATGTGACCCAGTGATCTCTCTCTTCTTTTTGGCCATTTCCCCAGGAAAAGAAAAGTCAAGTCATACCTTGAATTGCCTTTTGACCTTGTCTCGATCATGTTCAAAAGTAGCAGCTCTCTCCATGGCTTGGTATTTAGCTTCTAATGCACTTTCTTTCTCTCGAAGTATTTTCTGGTACGTTTTCTGAAGTGCCTGAAAACATGTAATATAGCATGTTTTTTTCTGAATGAAAGCAGTTGCTGATAAAAGGTTTTAGATTACTTTTTAGGTCTGACTACCACATTGTCCCAGCACTTGCAATCTTGCCTTACTCTAGGGATGATGGCTGTGCACTGTGCTATCCCCATCCCCACAAGCACACCTTGACCACACCCTAGGATGGCACTGGTGCATACACCATTTCCACAACTCTTTGCCTTCTTTGGAAAAGAAGGTACCCATCACCTCCCTGCCACAGCTTTCCTGGGAAGCAGGATGAGCCCTTCACAGATCCCTTGCCCGAGAGGGCAGCGGGAGCTACCTGCAGCTCTGCCCGCAGTCGCTTGTTCTCCCTGTCCAGTTTGGCCTCCTTCTTCACCATGGAGGCCACCTCGTTGTTCTTGCTGACACGGAAGATCTCATACTCCTTCTTCAGGCGCTCGTACTCGGCCACGCACTCCAGCTCCTGCACCGAGGCTGTCGACTTGAAACTGGCCCCGATGAGGCCGCCGGGCCGTGAGGCCCCGACGCGCCGCAGGGAACCGCGCAGCAGCCGGGCCTTGGGCTTCACCTCCACCGGGATCTCGCAGGCCTCGCCGCCACCGCCGCCGTACGTATCCTCGATCACTTCCCCGACCCCGCCGGCAGGGCTCACCAGGGACGACGCCGTCCCCATGACCGGGGGAGACTGCGCCCACGGCCAGGTGAGGCTTTAACACCGAGCAGCAGAACGGCTGCCTTCGGCGGGCCCTGACGGCGGTGACATGCCTGAGGTGGAGCGTTCCGAAAGGCAGCTGCTCCCCGCGCCTCTCACAGCTCCCCCGGCCCGGCCGCGCCGCAGGGCTCTCTGAGCTGGCGGGCCATGACCCGCTCGTTGCAGCGGCCGGACGAGGAAAGGAGGGTGGCGGACAGAGGGGAGGCTTCCTACCTCCCTCCTTCCCTCTCCCGCCCCGTCCCGCAGCGGCTGCCTCCCGGGTCGCTCCAGCTGCGTTCACCGGGAGGGGGAGCACGACGGCCCCTGAAGGCCGGGGAAAGGCGGAACCACAGCGGTGATGGTGAGTGGGCGGCCGCCGAAAGGCGGGAATTTGCTTCTCTGAGGAAATATGAGGGAGGTCTTTGGTTTGTGGCGTAGGTTTTTTTTGTTTTGTTTGGGTGGGTTTTTTTGGGTTTTTTTTTTGTTTGTTTTTTTTTGTTGTTGTTGCTTAGTTTTAAAAACAGGCGCTAACTTGAGGGCATGGCAAACCCTCCAATTCTCACTGGCCCCATCTCCACGTGTGCCGGGGAAGCCTCAGTCCCACCAGGCCTTGCTGCCTGGCCGGGCAGTGTCAGCCAAAAAACTGTCCATTTTCTTCGCAGAGAGCAGGGCCCGATGGGGTCCATCGCTTGTCCTGCTCGTGAGTTCTCTGTTTGAAGACCTTACTTTTCAGGAATAAGGTAGTCCTAGATTATTTGCCTTTGAAGTTATCCTCACGCCATTTCCCTTTCTGCCTCTTCAAAACACTCCCGTCTGGTTCCTTCACTCATCCTGGGGATTTTGGAGGAGCTGATCTGAGGCTGAGGAGAACATGTCTGTTCCCATATCTTGGAATCTGCCCATTGCTGTGAAAACAAAACTGTCAGTACTTTAAGGCAGATTTTACCTCATGAAATTTGTTAGCCATGACTGGGGAAGCCATTTCCTCTTTACAGGGAGAGAAAGTGTATCTTAGAAATGTCTTTCCAATGATACATCCCTGAATTTCAAAATCTACTGGAGGGGAAAATTATTTTTGCGCACAACAGAGAGTAGTTGTTTTATTTCCCCGAGTAAAAGCTGTGGGTTTGGGAAATACGTGCTGTTTACCCTAGCTTTACCACTTTTTTTTTATGAGGAAAGAATAATTTCTTGTCTAAATATAATTTATGATAATGTTGGTGATCTATTCCAGTTAAACCCTGTTTCAGTGAAGAATATATGACAGTTGTGGGAAGAGGATGGGTGCTATTGTGTTTTCTATTGGCAATAACATAGCGTGCACAGTGTGAGCCTATAATTCTGTAATGAATCGAGGCTCTTGCTTTCTTCATTTGCATGTTGGTATCAGGCTGTTTCTCCACTTCACTGCTGTTTGAGCTCTGTGAGTAATTAAAAATATGTTCATGCTGGTGCTTTACCTGAATTATTCTCATATTCTGAGTTTGTGAAAGTCAAAATCTTCAAGCTTTCAGCCTAAAATAAAAAGTACAGTATTGTAAGAGCTCTTGGATTCCTTCTAATAATCCATTTGATGTTAACAAATAGAAGGGAAGAACTGTAGATGCTGTTTTTCTAATGCTGCCTCTGGGTGCATTACAGAATTTTTATGAATAGTAGAGACCACATTAACACAGCCCTTTCTAAACAGAAAAAAAATTATACAGCTTCCCTGTTGCTTACATGGATTGGTTTTCCTAATGTTTAGAGATTAGAATAGCTTGCTTCAATATCTCATTTGTAAACTAACAAAGATTGCTTTAAATCACCGATTAGGACAAGGACAATTCAGAAAGAAATCCAGCCGTTCATTGCACAGATGTTGAAAACAGTGTCTCAGAATATCTTAGGATGAGCTGTCTTAATATTAAAAAATTAATTGATCCAGAGAATCAATTAGTGGAGAAGATACCACCATATCAAGTGCTTTAAAAATTGCCTTGTGTTACATTACTTTTTAAAGCTTCAAATGGAGCAGCCCAGTCCTTTGTCGTTTGAGGACATTGATGCTGAGTGAATTGTGCCTTAAAGTTCTTCACTGGTCAGTGAATATATTTGGGATATTTAAGTGGCTTATTATAGCATTGGTATCATTTACCTAATTTAGAATGGTTATTAAGACAACCCATGTGTGAGACGTGGTGGGTTAACCCAGGCCAGCAAGTAAACACCCAACAATTGTTCACTCACTTTTCCAGCCCAGCGGGATGGGGAAGAGAGTTGGAAGAGCAAAAGTGAGGAAAACTTGTGAGTCAAGACAAAATACAGTCTAATTAGTGAAGAAAAGAGATAAAAACGTTCTAAATACATAATTTGCTGTTACTTAAAATCTGCTGGGCTACAATTTAAAAACATTTATATGGCGTCTGTAGATGTATTGCTTTCGTTTGATAGTTCCACTATATTACTGTGTGACTTATTGTTGAAGTTTCATACTCTTGAGTTTATTTCATTTTAGGAGTTATTGGTGACTGTTCACAAACAAAATCTATAGTTTTGTACAGAAAAGTACATCTGCATGAGCTGGTCTTCTGAAATAAGATTGCTTTTTTACATGCATTATTAGTTCAGCTTCAAGATAATAGATGCTCATTTTACAAAGTAATATATCTGATGTGTTAATACCTGTCTATTCCTGTAAAATTTAGTGTACAAAGTCAGGATATAGCAAGATAAGAGGAAGCCGAGGAAGATTTGGAGATTATAGGTTGCTGCAGATTGACTACCCATTAAAAATAAGAGCTGCTATTATTAGAAAGAATGCAGAAAATGCTTTAAATGAAAGGCAGCTGAATAAACTTCTACACAATGTACTTTTTGTTAATTCAGTTGCTGGAGTGACTTTTAAGGCTATATACCACAGGCATAAGCAAAGTGTCTTAGAAGCCCTTCACAAATCACTATTAGATTGTTTGTGCCTGCACTGAAACAAGTTGATAAATTTTATGATCTCATTCATTATTCAAAAATATCTGTGTCTGATGGAACATGATTCAGAGAGCTCTACTGGGGACATTCAGTGAAAAGGTCTAGTCCATACTTTTAAATAATGCCCATAATTTTTAAATGATCAGTTTTGCCCTGGGCTGTCTATGATTCTACTTCCCTCTCTTTAGCGTTGATGAAGACCTTGCTCCAAAAGGTTGCTTGCTACTATGCTGTTCTTTCTTAACTTGTTGGCTTTTTCCAGTACCTCCACCTTGTGCTTTAAGTGCCAGCCTGACTGATCTACTTAGCTTCTTTCTTTTAAATAATATGAGGCTTGATGTAAACCTCAGTGAAGTCAGGGAGATTTTTCAGCTGAGATGATCCATTTTGAATCTAACGCTCTAGTTGTTCCACAAAGCTTTAACCTGGCAGATCTTAGCTTTGAGCAGAATTACTTTGTTGTCTCCACCCTGTTGCGACACCTGCATTTTGTTCATCTGCCTGAAAGCCGTATGTCTCTGTCCTCCTCTGAGACCTTCATGCTAAGTGGCAGGAGTTCCATGTTTCACCAGCCTCTATGACTGGTGTAAGCCGCTGAGGGAATGTCTGCTGGATAGTGGGGAGGTAGAGGTCGTCTTCTGTGATCCATCACGGCTGGGGCCATATCCATGATTACGACCGACTTAGATCATGCACAGTCCTTCTATGACCTGACATGAAATTGCATGCCTGTAATTTGAGCAACTTGAGGTGTTAGTAGGAATAGGAGAAAGAATAACTCAAAAACTAATTACAGTTCATCATTAGCTGAAAAAGTTAGAAGTTTACATTTATAAGCAAGACATTGTCATAAACTTAAGTTTTACAAGTACGACTAGACAATTGAAGTCTGAAGAAATGTGCTGAAAACCCCATGTTAAGTCTTAAAGATAGTTTATTTTTGTAGGCATGTTTATGAGAGCCTCTAATGCATCTTCTTTTTCTTTTCAAGCTAAAAATAATACAACATACGGGTGGTTAATTGTAAACTGCCTAACAAATTCAACCTTGGGGCATAGTTCTGACTTCAAATGGCTATTGAACTTGTTATGTTTCACTCAGTAACTTTATTACAGCTTACTAAGCTGAGATCATCAGCTTCTTTCAAGAATCCATGTGCTGAAAGACCTGAAAATTACCTGGAGCAGAGATTATGAAAATCATAATGAAGGAGAGGACATCTACTTTTAAATGCTCACATAACTTCATGTGTCATAGCCCTCACCACTAGAGGACAGCAAGAACTCAGGAAAATGGAGTTGTCTGAGGAGGTGGAAGAAAAGGAGAGAAATTGCTTAAGAAAGTATTGGTCGAGAAGTTACATGCTTCTAGCTATAATCAAGCTTCCTAAAGAATTGAGGCAATCTTGGAAGATGTTCCAAGACAAAATATAGGGGAGACCCTTGGATAAATAAAAGCTGAAGTTCTAATGCAGTGGTTTTCCTGTCAGTCATAGATAATGTTATTTGAACAGCACAATGCTAACTAGTTTTGAGGGCTGTATACTGTTTCCTTTAAATTCATAGATACTTTTATATCGGGCTTTGCTTTGCAATAAGTGGTAGGTGTGCTGATTTTTGATGAAGGAATTAGGTACCTTTATATAGGAAGATTGTTACAGTCCTTTGGTTAGAATTGAAAGAAGTCTGAAACCACTGGAAAGGGATCTTCTGCCTCCACACCTATCTATTACTTTACAAGTTACAGACATAAATATGGTTAATGTTTCAACATTAAGTGTTTAATCATTAAATGTTCCAACTTAAGCGATAGGAAATGGATTCAGAACAATGCAATTCATGATCAGAACCAAACTTTTCACCTTCATGGCTTCAGTATGTCAGACAAGATAAGCTTTTTTAATCTTTATGGCAAGTCACTTGGTGACATTTCTCCATTAAAAGTTCAAAAGAGGCTTTGAAGTGACCTTAGTTTGTCATAAGTCGGAATTGAGTTTTAACTGCAAATTCCACAATGAGTTATAATCCTAGCAAGAAGATAGCTCTTGAATATCGATTTTATCACCACTGAATCATCACTGAACTGAGAAGGACATCTCAGGTTTTGCAATCTCATGGACATTTAATCTCAGGCCAATTGAATTAATACTGTGTGTGGTCACAATGCTGAGGAACAACTCATCTTATTCACCTGTAGAGAGGGATGGAAATGTCCAAATAAACTGCAAAACTGAGAGATATTAATGACAAGCAATTGCTGTTGCCCTGCTTTTTCTTACTTCAGCTGCTACTACAGTAGTACATAACAAGGGATGAATACAGAAGCAATACACTGAAGATTGCCCAAAATAATTTTTCAGATCACTTATGAGTGCTCTTTACAAAATGTGCCTGTGCTAGTGAGAATGTGAAA
The DNA here is from genome assembly GCA_013400055.1 of Nycticryphes semicollaris. Taxonomy (NCBI): domain Eukaryota; kingdom Metazoa; phylum Chordata; class Aves; order Charadriiformes; family Rostratulidae; genus Nycticryphes; species Nycticryphes semicollaris. Next base: position 248,719 of record VXBJ01001531.1, on the reverse strand, counting down.
TTCAGTAGGACCCAAGTGAAATTTTCTGAGTACTTTCATGTTACGTTGTTCATACCCAGAACATCTGCCCCCTTGGCAGAGTTGAGTGTCCCAATAACTTCTTCTGATCTGGATTTGCACATCAGGCATCCTAAACCTAACAAAATTTTCTTCAAAAACACACGTGGAAAACCAAAAGGTTGATACCTGAATGTGTCCACTGGCTTCTTTAGCCTACAGCAATTAGATCCTGCCCACATCCTTTGCTTACCAGAAGGGTACTCTGACCATGTGGCTGTAGGGAGGGCTGGGCTTGGACCTTCTGCAACTGTTTGTAGGGGAATTAGTATGTCGTACAGCAGAGGGTGCCTACTTTGATATCCCAGGGGCTAATCCCTTCCTGCCATTTTTTCTTGTGGTTACTGTCACTCTTTTATTTTCACGCACAAGCAATTTTACTTTTATAAGTTATGAGGACGGCCATGTAGATTTTTTTCTGACCTGATCAAATGCAGAGGAAATTATGTTTGTATCTTGTGAGAAGAGGGTGCCAACAGAGGTGTGGCGTGTGGGATGTTGAGTCCCATCTTTAAGAAGATAAATACTAGAAAGCTTCCCAGAAGTTCTTAGCATTTGAAACTCTGATTTCAGCTCTGAATGGGTCCCTGTAAAGGCTTAGATGCTTTAAACTCCTGCCTTCCATTTTCACCTAGCTGAAAATTAAAGTTCCTTTAGTTTTCTGTTGATCTGTCCAATTTTAGTTGTGATCTAGAAGGCCTCTCTGTTGAGGGGTGCTGCTGTATTTTATTATTTGTCCTGCTAAACCAAATATTGTTTCAAGAAATTAGTCTGGACAGTGTAGAAAATGCTGAACTGAATGAAGAAATTTAGGTATTTTCCACGGAGTTCGTGTTATTAGGAGGAGTGTGTAGTTACTTGTGTGCTACATTAATTCTGCATGTATGAGCTGAACCTGACAACCACATGGTGTAGAATTTTATCTCTAAACCATCATGTTGCATATTTGTGGAGTCAGTTTATACAGTTTCCTACAAAATTTTTTGGGCTGTTGGGCTAGCAGGTTTTTTTTAGCACTTCATTGTTTACTGTGTTTAAACACTATGTATGAGACATATATTGAAACCAAACGATGTTTCTCTTTTTATAACTGCAGCAGATTCTGCATGTCCTGAGGCTATAACTGACTGGCACACAGGGAGATTAGATAACAGTTGCATAATAGTTGCTGGAGAACAGTGGAGCTGCATATAGCTCTTAAACATGTATCATTTAAGAAATGTAACTCGAATGAAGAAAGGTTTTGTGGTCAGATATATATTAAATTAAGCTACAGCTTATTTAAACACACTGAAGCTATGTTGTAGCTTTCCCAGAATTAGAACAATGGACTATAAAACAGCAAAAGGTCTAGTTAATTTTTCCCTGAAACATGTGAGGCATGCCATTACAGTAACTCTTCTGGGAGTACTTCAGATTGAAGGTGTAAAGGTCTGTGATTACATTCCAGGTTCATGCCACAACTCATCTTACTTCAGGAGTTTTGTAGCAATGAACTGTGACCAGAGAGAATGGGAGGAAGGAAAAATGACTTGTCTGTAGTGCATATGGCAGAAATGTGCACTTGTGGAGTTTTTCAGGTTATGTTAGTTGCTACCCTGTGTTTCCACACGTGGAGTGGCTTCAGTTTATGACTTGGGAATATGTATATGTGTATGTATCTGGAAACAGAGCATATTCGTTATTGGACAGGAAATGTGGTTGTGATCTTGTGTGCTTCTGGAAATCTGGGACTGGGGAGTATCTCCACATTGTCAAGTGGTACAAGTTCTTATAAAGTAGGTCTGATTGGGTGCAGTATAGCAAGACACACTGGAGATTGCCCACTGTGCACATACTAATCAGCTCTACTATGCCTGTACATTGAGTTTGATGTTGTAGGAAGTGTCAACTCAACATACAATCAGTTTTGGGGCCCTCACTACAAGAAACACATAGAGGTGCTGGAGCACATGCAAAGACCAACGAAGCTGGTGAAGGGTGTATAGAACAAGTCTTAAGAGGAGCAGCTGAGGGAACTCTTTTGTTTAGTCTGGAGATAAGGAGGCTGATGGGAGACCTTATCACTTTCTACAACTACCTGAAATGAGGTTATAGCAAGGTGGGGGTTGATTTCCCAAGTAACAAGTGATAGGACAAGAGGAAATGGCCTGAAGATGTGCCAGGGGAGGTTTAGACTGGCTATCAGGAAAGATTTCTTCACCAAAAGGGTTGTTGAGCTTTGGAACAGGCTGCCGAGGGAAGTGGTTGATTCACCATCTCTGGAGGTGTTTCAAAGACCTGTAGATGTGGTGCTTAGAGACGTGGTTTAGTGGTGGACTTAGCAGTGCTAGTTTTATGGTTGGACACAATAATCTTAAGGGTCTTTTCCAAGCTAAATGATTCTCTGATTCTATCTGCTGAAGTGCAGTGATCTGTTCCCATTGAAGTATACTGGATCTACAGAGCATACGTTACAAGTTGCAATGTGTCCACAGTGCTTGTGTCTGGGAAACATAACAGCTCCATTTTTATGTAGCAATTCTATTTGTGTGTGCTCTGTACCAGGAGCCACAGCTTCTCCACAGTACACATAGAGGCATTTCACAACTGCTTAAGATACTACAAGTGGACATTACTGAAAATGTCTTGAAGACTTCAAAAGAAGGGACATACTGCGTAATTGTTACTTGGTTTCCGAAAAGTTGTTTTCTGTGCTGTCCTTTTCTTTCACCAAACTCATTTTTAATCCCTCCCAGGCTTCATTCCCGTCTCATTCCACCTTTCATCTTTCAGTGCATGCTGAAGGAATAGGAACACAACCAAATAGCTACTAGCAGGTCCTCTTCACTCCTGCTACTCAAGTACGTGTTGCAGCAGTCAGGTAGTTCTCTGCATTCCTCTAGGTATTGCTCTGTGCCACAAGTCAAACTGCTGTGTGTGCTTCATCCTCTTGGCTCCTAGTTCAGTCTTCTGTCTCCCTCTTTTTCTATAGCATGTTTCTTTTACAAAAAACCAAAACACAAAACCAATCCACAACTGTGCTGTGTGAAGAGACATCACTTCTGGTAAAGCAATGGGCAAAGGATAAGACGTCTTTTTGGTTTGGGGTCAATATAGATGAAAGTATCTTCTGGCAACTGCGTTATCTCATTGTCTTCTCTGTGGTAGGAAGCAGAGCACAGGTGCTACAAATCACTGGGAAAAGACAATGCAAAGTGCTTGGTGTGAGGTACAATCTTTAATACCTGCTGGTTTTTCAAGTGCATTAGAAAGCTGTCTTTGCAGTCACAAGGACTAAACTTCTGTTATAAAGCTTCTGCTCTGCACAAAGAAAGCAAGCTGCCATGAGAAGAAAGACCTAAGTCCCCAGAGCAGTTTCTAACAAAAACAAAGAAGACAAAGTCTTTTCTGCGTTTTTCTTCTTGGTTTTTTAAAGACCTTTTATATTGACCTAACAACTTCAAAGGGAAAATATGCTATAAAACACCTTTTCAACATATTTATAAACAGCAAATTGCCACTTTATTCTTAAACAAGGTAAATAAAGCCACTAAATACATAGCTCAAACCTGTCAAAAACATATTGCCTTTAAATCAGAGGAAACATTTCACACTGCATCTTCAAAACAATTTTACTAGATTTCTGTCTGGCTATGAGACTAGTCTGGGAAACAGTGACCCTGCCTAGCTTTGAATTGTTAAATGTCAGAGCTGGGCTTATGTTCACAGTGGAACTAAATGATGAACAGCACCAATTGAATGACCTTTATTGAGTAAACAATTTGTTGCAGTCTCTGGTGAAGCCTTTCCATTGACATGACTTTAGATTAGGTGATACGTTAGAATAAACACTACTGATATCTAACGGTAAAGGAAACTTTCAAAATATTACTTATTTTCCCCATCCTCCCTAAAGCCTATCACTTCATTCTCATGTGCTTTCTAAAGAAAAGCCCAAGGCTACTTGAAGCATTCAGAGTTTTTTTGAAAATTAATCCACGTAGAAGAGAAAGAGAGAGTAAGGGCAATCCCTGTTCTTCCTGCTACACTTACATTGTGTACACAGACAATGGAGGAAACTAATTGTGATTTCTGAGTTAAGGCCCAGCTTGTGTCAGGGATTCTGGTAGGAATGAGCTTCTCTTTTCCCCCACGATACCTGAACAGCTTGCACAAGTGAAGTACCTTTGCTTTGAGGTATCATGATAATGCTTCCTCGGTACATCAGGAGGAGGTGGGTATTCATGTCTAATAAACAGCAAATTCAACTGTTTGGTTTCAGAAACGAATCTCCAAATTCATTCTGCTGGCAAAGTGGCAATGTCTTTTGGGAATTGTATTCCATGGTCCTCTGCAGGATGCATTAAGGAAATTAGGCTGTTTTTCTGTCCTTCTCCTGTTGCAGTTAACACGAATAACTGGCTGCCCTGGAGAGGATGCTGCAGTGTTTGAGTTCATCTTTTCAAAGGCAAACGTCTTTGGTCAGCCTGCAACATAGAATAGTGTTTAAATGGCATGGTTTGTTTTTCTGAGCATGGCCAATTGTATGTTCCACCTGAAGTTTCTCCTTAGGCACCAGGCACTTTCAGAAGGGTGTGAAAGCGGAATAGCAGCTTAAGAACATAGCTTACAGACAAATGATTAGAGCACAGATGGGATGCAGTGCCTGAAGCCCACAGGGCACGAGCAACAGAACTGAGAGTGTGTTTACTTTGATGATGTCTGGGTAGAGAGTACGTGCTTGGTAGCTGGTTCTGATGTTGTATTTCAGTGTAGTCACGTGAATTTTGATGAGGTTCAAGGAGCTACCTATTTAGTTAGTAGCACCTTAGGGAAATTTTCATATGCTGAATGTTTGAGTATCTTGCTCTTTTATAGCATGTTTCTATTGACATAGTGGGAGAAGAGTTGGAGTCTTCCGTTGTCAGTTATTTAAAAGAAACTGGTGAAAAATGGGTATAGTAAACCATTGTGTCTGTGCTAAAAAATTTTCCTCTCCAATTCTGTGCTAATAAACGGGGAATTTAGTTACATCCATGACAAATTCAACAGAGAAAGTAATTGGCCCTTGTGTGTGGTACATAAATTATTTCTTTGTCAACTTACAACTTATCAGTAAGTTTATCGGGTAAAGATAATTGGTTTAGACATATTCATGCTTCTGATATTAATCTGTTTAACTCCTTTTTATAGGTTTGCTCTTCATTAGCTGTCATATGCACAATTTATGATCTGGTTTTTCAAAGCATACAACTCTTTACATTGGGCCTCATCTGTCTTCTTTTAAGTTTTGCTACAGAAAACTTAACAACAAAGAGGATCAGATGATATTAATCTATAAACCTACACATACTGAGTGACTGAAAAAGCAGTATATATCCCCTTGTCCTGGTTTGAGCGACACAGGATTAATTTCTCTTTCAGGAATTTTACTTTTCAGTAAGGTGTCTTCTAATGCTAGGAAAAGTGGCACTTTTAGAAGACTCTCGTGAACTTGTGAAAATACGTACTTCATAGCCAGCTATAGTATGTGGGGTTTCAGTTCTGTGTTTCTGAGCTAGGCAGATGCAGATGAGGAGGAGGAGGAGTGTGACCCACGCTCACATTCAATGAAAATACAAAGTTTGCTGAGAGTTTTTTTCTCTTCCATGACAGCTGTGATCCTGAGAACTTCTTGCCCTGGTGCCAGATCCCTGAGCCCTTTCCTTCCTCCTGAAGCTGTAGCGCTCACAGTGTCTGACATTTGCTGTCCCCTGCTGGGAGTGCACAGTGTCCTGCTGAGAGAATCAGCTCAGTATAATCTTTGGATATTTTATATTGGTAACAGGATCAATATTGATTTTTTTCTTATTATAAATGTTAGTTATCTAGTCTCATTCTATTAAATCTGTTTATATTTCAGCCCTTGGGTTTTCTTGGTTTTATCTTATTCCCCTTCCCAGGTGGGGAGGGGTCATCAGATGATACAATAATTATCTAAAAGACAATAAATTGTCGTGGGTTTTTCAAACCATAACACCCCTGCAAACCACTATCATTGCTTTGTGGGATTCCAGCTGTGTGAAAAGGACGTGAAATTGTTTGACTGATTTTTCCAGTAAGTGATGCACGTATATTTGGTTGCCAAAGACATCGAATGTTCATCTAAAATAAACTGTGCAAGACTGGGTATTTTTGGCAGGATACTTGTTCGAGGTCATGTGGCTGGGTGACCTGCTAGAGCTCCCGGAACAGCTGAGGTATTACAGGAAGACAAAAGGATGGTAAGAGTAGGAGGCTGCAGGGGACTAAAGGTGGAAGTAGGAGCCTGCCCTGGGGCAGCACATTTGCATGTAAGTGAGGAGGTGAGAAGTGAATATTAACAGAGCTTCATGCAGCTACACTTCCATATGGTTAAGCAGCTGTGTGCTTGCTCTTCTCCAAAACAGTTTTTCCTGTTACAGCCTGGAGCCGATTCATTTAGGGATGCACTCCAGGCCATAGCATAATGAAGCAAAGCCTTGCTTTCCACTTGAGGTGTGATATTTTAAATAAATACTCACCAAAATATCAAAAATAATTCTAGGTGACTTAGAAGTCTAACTTACTTTTTCATCAGGTTTCTTAGAACAATGTTGAACTGGTCTTAAACTCTGAGTCATTGTGAAAATGCGGCCTAAATACCTGTATCTAGTGTCTACCCATATTTCTTTGTTTTAAAGAATCTTTATGTTTGTTAGGAAAGGTGGAAAATGAGAAATATTATTGTTACACTGTTCGTTCAATCACTGAAGCTGGCTTGTGAAGCCAAATAGTAAGCAGAAGTATTGGCAGAAGAGAGTAGGAACTTAATGAAAGTGTAAAGGAAAAAACCAAGCTGCTCTGAAGAATTATATTTCTTAATACATGATTCTTTCCTGCAGTCATAACACCACCACTGAGCAGACTATTCTCTTCTTGATTTTTGGATCTTAGAACTCTACGTGATACTGTACACTACTTAAATGGCAGAATCTTACATTTTAAATATTCGCTACAGTCTGTTGTAAATATTGAGTTTGCTTTTGATGGAAACAATTTTTTTGTGTTTGCAACCTGTTTTTCTTTCATTCTTTCTCTTCAGTCACTCTTGCTTTACCTTGCTATAATGCTTTAGCTACTGATTTTAAAATAATACATATAAAATAGATATGAAATTGAAAGATGGAATAAATTTGGAAGATTTTAGGAAGATGGTGAAATTTTAAATGCAGTTAAGAGATGTTTGCTGACGTGTCCTTACTGGGTGACAGAATATACTGAATAAGAAAGATATAAAGAGTGGTGAGATTATGTAATATTTGGATTTGAGCCACTCTTCCAGGCTCTTGGCCCTGAGATAAAATACATTCACTTCAGACATAGTTTCAACAGCTCTTGGTTTTTTTCCATTTGTATCTAGTACAAACATTAGTGAGGCATCTGTGTACACATATAGGTAAGAATCTCTCATCCATGTCTTTTCGGCAAAGCTGGGACAGTTAGCGGTGCTGGCAATCCACAGCCTTCACTCTTTAGGCCTTGCTGTCTGAAATCTGGGAGGAGAGAACCAAACCCAAACAGTACCAGAAATGTCATCACACCTTGGAACGTGGCTGTGACAGGAAAGGACTTTCTGCTGTTTATGTTTCCACTTTTGGAGAGGCAAAGCACAGTCTGGATGTAAATATCTCTTCTATATATTCTGGGGGAGGGATGAGACTTAAAGTATAGTATCACATATGGCACCATTTTCATCAAATTTCACAATTCTCTAAGAAAACACATACTTCTATTTATCCACTTCTTTCAAGGAATACTAGAATTAAGATAAAATGCATAGCTGAACATCCATTTCACTTAGTCATATTTTGACTCAGGAAAAAAATGTTTGTGGAAAAATGTACTGCATCACATTTCTAAACATACTATTCATACAGCCATATAGAGTATATCCAAAAAGAAAAGATGAATCTTAAAGAAGTGACTTCTAATTTTTCCACTAAAGTATGCACACATTTTGCTAACAAATGAATGTTTCATCAAAAAGCAGATCAAAAAAAAACGCTACATGTGAAGAACTCTAGAACTTTTTGAAAAAATATCAAGAACCACTAGAAAGATCACTGAATACAATAAAAGATGTAAACAAAGAACTGCTTTTCTTTGAAAACAGAAGTACAAATTCTATAAAAATATTCAGAAAGAAAAAGTAGGATTATTTTAATTACACAGATCACACCATAAATTTTCTAAAGAAAGTGCAATCCTTTGTTAATGCAGCTTCTCTAACTTGACAGTACAAGGTTTTGTTTGAACCCAAAAACCTCTTCTGGAGTTTTATTATCTCCATGAATAAGCTCAGAAAAAAAGAAAGGTTGTGCAAAGGCAAGTTTGCATCAGTTATTTTAAGCCTTCCAAAAGGAGTTTTTGCAAATTTCACACATCAGGTTTTTTGTGTTTGCAAAAGCCCAGACTTGTGAGTATATCTTTCAGCATCTCCAGCATATATGCTTATAAATCTCTTTTAGAATGACTAATGATAAACTTGGACCCTATTCCTGCATGCAGGAACATAAATACATCAGAACTGCATTTCCTCAAATGGCAAGTTCTACATCACTCAAAATTTTTCAGTCAGCATTAGATTTCTTTTAATCAATTAATTTCATTCAACCGCACATTTGGGGCAAGATTCAAAGCCTGTTCTGTAATACTTAGGAGAATTATTTTTTGTTTAGTTTTAGTGTCAGGTTACATGATTGTAAATTCTTTCCAGATCTTGAAATGTTTCATTGTTCTCTGCATGGACACTGATCTTGAAAAGGAGGGAGGGAATTGAGGAGGTGGTGTGGGTGTGGAAGGTAGAAGCCACTCAATGATGGCAGAGAACAGAATGGGAGAAAAGTATAAAATAAAATAGATAAAGGAGGACCTAGATGGGCATGCAGTGTCCGACAGCCAGAGGAATGTTATCTGGCAGACAACAAAAGCAAGCATGAGAGGCAAAGTTGATTGAAGAAGAATTTGCTTCATTGGACATTTTCATCCGAGTCAAGCTCTGCACTTAGGTGGTCAAGCCTTCAGCTTCCCAGGTACACTGGTTCCTTCCAGTGTGGCTGGATTAGTTTCATCTTTATTTTGCCTGGCACTGATCAAAAGGCAGGAGAATGAAGACATTTCTGAGGCCCAAGAGGCTATGATGCAGCTACTTCTGCAAAGCAAAATTAAATTTATGAGCTTAGTTACTATGCCAAGTAGCCATAAATAGATCTTGTCATTAGTTAACATGACTGCTGTATATTTCATATGATTTATTTTGCTTCTTCCAATGGCAAACACTGCTACATCACAGTACCAGATTGATTTCTGTAAAGGGATTTCTAGCTGATATAAAATGTAATTATTCCACTGACTTAAATCCCATTATGTCTCACTTTATGTTGTGAGTTTGACCAAAGTATCCTATAGATGGCAAGAAGAGGAACAGCAGGGAGAGAGTGAGTGAGTGATCTTGGTTTTACAAAACACTAATCTGATTTCTGAGTGAAAAAGTTAGGAAATGATGGATGCATGCTTCCACCTTACTGAATAGCTCCTTTACTTTTAAGTACGCTGACCACAGAGTCCTGTGAAAGTAACACGTGATTGCATTCCTTAATTCAACTGAGGGAAAACTCTCAAATACTCTTGCTTTATTTCAAGGATTGGTAATGAATTTAGTTATCCAGTGAATCAGAAAAACAATCTGTGGGCTTGTTTTGTAGTGTTAATAACTGCACAATGACAACAAAATGGTTCAATTACTCTGTTTCCCATCCCATGTTAATAGTGATGTATTAATTTAACCTTTCCTTTTAGATCCACATCATCTCCTCATTTTTCCCAAAGTTACCTCTGGTTAACCATATTAGAGTTGTGATAGTTGCACTTTTCCTCTGCTGATGTTAGCCTTTGTGAAAAATGTTGTCCCCCCTCACCTTTGGAGTAAAAAGGTCTCATTTTACTTTGATTTTTAATGCCTGTAAATAAGAACCCAACCAAATATTTCAGGAATCTGTTGCCTCCTAAAATGGCATACAACCATGGATAACGCAAAATTAAAAGCAATTTCTTTAAAGACAAACTATGAAACTGTTCCCTATGAACTGTTCTTTAGCTTTCTGTACTTGCTAAGCTGTAATGATCTTTGCTGCTGATGTCTTCAAATGGAGAAGAAAAGTGAACTTTGAGGGGCAGGCAGAGTATCACATTTGTAGTGCTGTTCATTAGATGTTGAAAACCTGGAGAATGCTTGCACCTCTCTTGCAATGAAACAGCTTCAGTCTGAGTAGTTCCCTATTAATGTAGCATTGTACAGTGAGAAAGACGTGAATATCAGAGAATGTTTATGAAAAGAAATATTCTTATGCTTTCCATCCTGCTGAATAAATTTTTGGACATTCTTTAGTTATTATTCTGCATGTTCTGAAGCCCTGTGTTTAGATATGATAGTTGTCATGCTTCACTAGACAGTATTTTAGTTGAAGTAAACTAAGGTAATACTTTAAATAGTATTTGCTAAATATCAGAAAGGCTACTGATTTATATATGTTCCTTTGATACGTGGGGATCAAGTATTTTAAAAATACCTTTTTAATTATAAAAAAGAAAATATCAATTTTACATTATTTTGAAATGCTGAGTCTGTGCCAATAATGGTAAACATTAGATGGACTGGCAGCCATTTGATTGCACTGCCTTCAGCTCTCTTAAAAATAGTTTGACTTAGGGAGAGACCTGCAATTTAGCATCCACACACAGCATAGGAAAGAGAAACAAAACCCTTTTCAGTGCCTTTCCAGTAAGACAAGTGCTGTTTATGCAAAGTTTGTTCAGCATCCGTATGGAACTACAACAGCGAGGCCTTGACCCTCGACTGGTATATGATAGTTCAGATCTCTATCTGTGAAGAATCCTTTCTAAGTCAGTGGTGTACATCTGAGTGCTTTTCTGTCCCAGTTTATCATCTGGTCTATTTATTTTGAAAGATCACAAGAATTTAACTGAATAAAATTTGTCTTAATAGACGTCACGAAGATAGTGCAGCTTAAATAAAAGGTTGGTATCACAAAAATGGTCCTGTTAAAAATATAAGGTCAGTGCAAAACAGAAGTTTTTGGTCTTGGTTCAAGCAATGATGAAATAAAACCAATGCTGTCCTTGATTTCAGGATCACCATTCATATGTTGGTTTTTTTGCTTGCAGAGAGAGAGAGAGGTGATCATTCTTCTAAGAGTCTCTCTTCATCATGACAAGTAGGCATCTGCAGGCAGATGAAACCTACCAGCTTGTATCTAAGAGTAGAATTGTACCCCTAGTCTTTGGAGGAAGACATACTGAACACTTTGCCATGTGGCTCAAGAAATGGTTTATTTTGGCTTTACTGTGCTCTGGTGGTTTAGCCACATAGATATCTTGTTTATCAACACTTGCCTTTTATGCTCTTACTAAAAGGGGCTTCCAAATGTAAGTAATGTGTATTCAGCAGTAAGCTACGATATCTAAGCTTAGAGAAACACTGAATTACCTTTGTTTAAAACCATCACATCTACAGAAGAGTGTAGTTATTTGCAGAGGCGAGATGGAGAGTCAGCAGTTCCCCCATTTACAAAGGAACATTTAGGAAATAGCTGGCCTTATGTTTGTTGTGTAACATTGAACACTAAGAAAAGGAACTGGAGATTTTTCTCAGACATATAAACACATTTGAGGAGCCAGGCTGTAGTAGTGAGAACACTGTTGTGCTATGGAGCCCATTTTGCTAGGAACTGTTTTACTTTTATCCTGAAAATTAAATCTTAAATACAAGTCAGCATATTATAAAACATTTATATTCATGAATGAAGACCAAAAAGGGAGGAGAAGGACCCAGTGGGCTGGTTTTGGTCAGTCTGACAGTCTATTGGGTCAGCACACCGGCAATTTAACTGGCATTGCAGTTCTGAGCAAATACAGATGTGAGGAGAATAACAAGGCAGCTATGCAGATGTTGATGTTAGCAGATGCCCAAAATATGAGGGGCAGCAGGGAAGGAAGCACAAGTTACTTTACTGTTAACTTGCTTGCCTGTTTGTTTAGTAAGCAAAAAATGGGTTCAGCATTGGCGGATCACTCTCTCAGTAAGAATTGTTTGATAGAGTGCATGTTCTGAAAATACATACTAGTCTTTTCTGATTTCTTGCAATAAAAGAGGGGAGCCAGTGGAAGGATGCAGAGAGACAGCTGTTGCAGTATGAACTTGGAAAATTAATTTTTCAGCAGCTTTCTGGATATGTTCAAGCAGAGCCAGCTTGCACTGAACAGGACCAATAGCAAGGAGGTTACAGTATTACAAATAACAGGTAATGAGATCCAGATCCTTAGAGGTGGAATGGAGCTTTCTAAATTAGTTGAGATTTAGATGTAATGTGGGTGTGAGGATTTTAGAGGGAAGTCTAACTCAAAAGTAGTGATCAGATGTTGTATATGAATACTGATGAGGGAGATTTGATGATTGGTAAAAGGAAGCAGAAGGGAGAGATGAAAAGAAAATGTCTTAGTTTTAGTCATACATATGAGTGGATGCCTGTGAGACAGGAGACAGTTGAATAGTTCAGTTTAACTCAAGTTAGTGGGTATTACTGACAGTATTTCTTTTGCCCATAATGTTGGGTAACAGTATAACTATATTACAATACAATTTTTAAAATACCAAATTATGAAGGAGAGCAACACGTCTCACAATATTGTCTAGAAAACAAAGTGTTCCCATGGAGTGGGTTTTCTTCTGAAATGGCCTGTAAGCACTACATTTTGTAAGAAGTCACTAAATACTGCAGGTGGTGAGACTGTCATGTAAGGAAAGAATAAAGGTTACAAAAGAAGGTAAATGTAAATGCACTGGAAGAGACTGTGAGAAATGATATCTCATATTCTGAAAGGGCGATCATGAAGACTACAACACTTTCAAGCACTGAAACTCTACAACTCTGTAAACTACACCCAGAATTTTAAATGAAGGGCTATATTCCTGTGAGATTGCAACATATACGATAGATAAATTGAATTTATACATATTTATTTCCAAACATAAGCAATAAAATAGCTAATATGTTCCATGCAATGTGAATTGCACTAGTGTTTTTATAACATAGTTAAGGGCAAAACATGCCAAAGGATGGAAAATAGCATAATTCTTAAGTTCAGTATTATGTGTATGAACAGAGGAAGTAGTCTAAACCAAAAATTGCTTGCTTTAGAAAGTATTTTTGTCTATGAATGTTACATGTGAAGGTCAACTGACCCTGGGGCCTCAACTTTTCTTTAGTATTGTAATGTGTGTATTGTTGCCTCTGATATGCGTGGTTCCTGTGATCAGGAAACATAATTATAGAAAAGCAGAATTTGAGTATTGAAGGTTAATGACCTTAGTGTATTCAATTTCATGCTATCCACAAGACAATTAAATTGAGTTTGTTATAAGGCTATTTTTAATAGCTGCTGGACATTTTCCATTTGAGAGAGAACTCCCAGTAATTACAGGTCATTAGAAGCACAAACAACTTAAAGAAATTTAACCCATTTCATCCAAGCTAAGTGTTGTCTGGCTTCATTGCTGGTGAAATCACCTTCCCCCTGGTTCTCAAAGTTATGTGGGGTTTGGCTGGAAACAAGTCCCTGTGAGTGCAGTGCTCAGGGTGCTGGCCTGTCTCTGCTCCCATTGGAGTCCATTAGGAGCAGAAAGATTTGGCAATTAGGGTTAGTCTGCTTCAGGCTTTGATTGGCTACGGAACTCTGGTCAAAGTATTTAGTGAGTGCTTTTAGGCCATTATGGTACAAAGTGTCTGCTTTCTGACTCACCTTTACTTCTGCAAAGAAAGCACTCTACAGACAGGTATTTGGAATAACCTTAATTTTGTCGTAGATAATAACAGCATTATGGATAAATAACATCCTTGTAGCTGATGTTACTGAGGCTATTCCATCTTCATCCAGGAACCTTGCTGTAGAGTAATGATAATTATTGGATGGCTCAAGGCGGCTGTCCAATAACCCTCAAGGATAACTCTATCCTTGTCACTCCCCTTGACCTTCACATTCTGAGTGCTTTCTTCTAATGGTTTTCTACTGAGTTTGAAAATCCTGTATTCCTGTCCAGGATAACTTAAATGTGTAATATACGTACAAAATTAGGTTTCACAAGGGGAAGGCACTTGCTTCTTTAATAGTTTAAATAGGAAAGACAATTTATTCTCCTTTGATTACAGAAGTGGTCTTCTTAATTTCAGATTCTTATTTGACTTCCTAGAAATAGTTTGTTAACTGTTCTGGACTAGTCACTGATCTTTCTTTCAGATACCAGTACCCACTAATCACAGATGTATGAGTCTTTCTGGTCTAGGTGTGAAAAGGCTGTTGTGGTCTGCTGTCTAGCTGCTTAGAACACGTCTTTTAAAGACCACAGTTCCTTTACAGTCAGTCATTCAGGCTCGCTGATGTCGGTGCTTTCCACAAGTTCAGTGATGAACAGAATTCTGCATTACAGATAAGTATTTAGTGAAGAATTCAATGGATTGCTAGAATCATATATTACATATATCATGTCTGTTTTGATCTGACATCCTAATTGCTTGTTTATACTGTAACTGCCAGTAAATTTTTAACAGATACAAAAAAATAATGTTTGTTCTGTACTTGGTATGCCACTATCTTAGTTGTGTGCAGCAAATCAGCTTTCAGATACTCATTTTATATGTATTCTCCATATATTTGTGTACTGGTTGTAGGAGGTGTAGTTCAAAGGTTTTAGAGAGAAAGTAAATGGACTGTAAATTTGCTGTGATGTACCTATGTTATAAAACTAGAATATTATTGACTTTCAGCAAGCAGTTACTTGTTTTCTGCCATTCCAGTATATTCTTAGGTAATAACTAAAGGAAATGCCAGATTTGCACTACTGCTTTGATTTTAGGCTTGTCTTTCCTTCTCCTTCTTTTCCCCTCTGCTTTCCAATTCGGAGTGACGTTTTGTCTTTGTGACAGGACAGTGTATTGTTTTGAAAGAATGTTTGGAAGTATTCAATTCCTCACATAGCTATCCATCTGTCACACACGTTAATATATTGTCACCCCTTTATCTTTCTGTGAGCAGCTGAATGAATTGCTCTGCTCTTAGTTAGAAAGTTACAGTGGTGGAAGACAGGTTCTGTGTTGAAACTTGCTTGAATGCCATTAAAATTCATAGAGAATAATTTTCTTTTTATCCTAGTCACTGGTAACAGTAGCTGTAATTTTAAATTGTAATTCCACTCTGTCTCCTAGTATGGACATCTCTTTACTTTGTGTGAAACATTACCCTGCATACTTACTCTGCTTATTCTCTATACTTAGTGTTAATGCAGGAAATAGTGATAACAGGAAATTAGAGTGTGTTAGCTATTGAATTTCAAATTCACCTGTTAACTTCCTCATCTAAACAAGGCTATAGATGAACAAAACACCCACCTTCAGGTGCATTTGAAAATAGAATTTACAAGTCAAGAGTCTTGCATCTCCTTCCTGAGCTCCCTGAGCTTTCACAGAAATAAAGGCAAGGATGGATACTCTCATTTAACCCATCCATATTCATGCAAATGCAATGATTATAAACATTCTGACCATTTTCACATACATTATACACCATATATACCAACTCCGTATTTATAGTACATGTAAATATGCACACACACACACACATACTTTTATATGTACCTAAGATATTACCTGTATCCAGGAGATAGAATTTAAAGTTTTAACATGCTTCCTCCCAAACCTCAAGATAGTAAAACAACTTCTGCCTTCTCGTTAGAATCAAATCCATTTTAATGTACGTGCATACATATCAGTTACTAGATTTTAGTCATGTTTTAATTTCAAAATTAGCTCCAGCTCTCTTTCATTGTCTCACAAAGGTCATTACATGAATAGGCTGGTCTAACCTACTATC
Source organism: Nycticryphes semicollaris (assembly GCA_013400055.1). NCBI lineage: Eukaryota > Metazoa > Chordata > Aves > Charadriiformes > Rostratulidae > Nycticryphes > Nycticryphes semicollaris. The sequence goes on along the minus strand of VXBJ01001531.1, from coordinate 232,678 downwards.
AAAGTCTGACTGTTGGAAAATCTAGTAGGGTCATGCATCTTCAGTCTCATCTCAATTCTAATGTGATCTGGGTTACAATTTTCAGTAATCCAGAGCACATTCTTCTCCCGGGAATGTTTATTCAGTCGGCAATAGACAAGTCTAGTAAGTGTGTGGCTCTCTGGTACTACTTGGAATTATTATTGGAAGAATTCTGTATTTTAAAGAAATACAGAATTTTAAAGAAAAACTGTGGGTTTGAGATCTTTTTTTCCCCATTTACCGAATTCAGCATACAAATTACAATCTAGGCTATACAGATTATACACAAATTCTATTTTTATTTCTTGCAGCCGTGGTGGTTATTTGTTACAACAACCAACCAAGTAGTATGAAATGGTGTAAAACAATTGCAGTCCATTCATCAATATAACTGTTTTGATTTTGATCATTACAAACACTCTCAGAAAGAACAGACAAAAGGCAAGAATAAAACCTTTTTTTGTTGTTGCTTTAGGAAGGAGGAGAAATACAAATAAATACAATAAAGACAAAGAAAGAAGATTGGTTGCTGCTTGCAGCCTTTGCAGCTGTTTCAGGTTGAGATGACAGGAGGGCTCACAGAGAATAATGATGGTGACATGAGGTTTGGTGGGGGTCAGGATTGCTGTTGCAGAGGGGATACAGTCAGCCCTCACTGAGACAGTGTGGCCCATATACACTCATGAACATCAGAAAGAAAATGCAGAGGTATGTAACACCCTCTTCAGACTATAATACTTCTTTTCATCCTGCAGATATATTTGCAGAACTGTCCTAAGAGCAATGTCAGGAGTTGCCAAATGCAGCTATTAGTTAGAAAACAGCATGTCGTGCTAAGCAGTGTTTACCTGAGCACAATGATTGATCACAAGTATCTTGCAGAAAGGCCTGTGAAAGGAACAGTTGTTTGTACACCAAGTCAACTGGATCACTGCAGACAAAGCTGCTTTGTTTCAAAGTGATATGGTAAAAGTACTGCCTGTATTCCTATTTTCCTTATCTATTTTGCCACTTCTTAGCTATTTAGAATTCATTTCCCTTTAGTTCAAAAGAGGCAGAATTAAAATGTAGAAGGACAGCTCGGAAAGGGAGAATATGTTCTAAATACAGTTCTAACAGAAGGAAGCCTGATGTATAAGCTCCCCTCCAGTAACTAACTGAAAATAAATAGTAAATGCCTTAGGCAAGGAGAGATCCTGAATTCCTCCTGGAAAAGAAGTATTTCACTTTTCTGAAACTTATCTGGAGCTTGAGAGGTCTCCTGAAATGAAAATGCATCAGAGTCTAAATGCTTCAATACTGAACTTCAGAGCCATGAGTCTGCATTGTCCTTATTAAATAGCAATAGGGACAGATACAATTAAAAACCATTAAAGGCATCATATATAATATATGTAGCCCAGGAACATTACAGTAAACTTTAAACATGGAATTAGCTGAACACAGTAGTATGATTTTAGCTCTTAGCTGTTTTTTTTTCATCCAAACAAAAAGAAAGGTGGCAGGTTCAGGAAGGTGAGATACTCCTCTTCCCATGCATCTGTGGAAACTGAGTACTCACTTAAGACAGGAGCCATCTCCACTAATCTCTGTGCCTCAGTTTCAGGCAGAGCAGTATCTTCCCTTCAGCAGCTCCCATAGACCCATGGCTTCATGAGGAGTTTGGTGCCTATTTGTATTGAACAGGAAAGATTTGGGGAGGAAGAGCCATACTGGTTACTTTGAAAAGAGCCATCATCATTGCTACAGCTGTAAAAGCCCACCTGGCTGTCCTTACGGGTCTGGTCTCTTCATGAAAATTTGAAAAGGTGGTGCCACAGTGAGTATCTCTAGCAGAGACATTCTAGAGCTGTGCTTGTTGCCACCATTCTTTTCAAATTGGCAAAGCATTTCCATGTTCTGGTGTTACACTAGAAGGGAATGAGTTAGACAAATATTCTGGGGTAGATAAGCTTGTGTACTAAAAGTGGAAGTCACAGAGGTGACATGATGAAATCAGAAACTGTTCAGAATTTCCTTACTATTAATGAAAATATTTTAAAAGAATGGATAATTTTGTATGAAGATTTTAAATAAAATGCCAAGCAAAGCACAAAAACTGCTTGGAAGTTGGACATTAAATTATATTGTCAAATAGGAGTTTTGACCCAGAAAGAACTATGATTCTGTGTCCAATCACTATAAATAAATCAGTTCTTTTTTCTTCATTCCTTCAGTCCTGAAGTTTTAGTACCCAGAAAAGGTCTGTGTAGTGCTTTTGAAAGCAATCGTACTTCACACCAGACATATTTATTTCCTGTGGTCTTCTGCTCCCTCTGGGAAATTGCAAAAAATCCTCACTGAAAAATTGAGGATTAGAACAACGTAATTGAGAACAATGTCAGCCTGCTGATGGGTAACAGGTAGGGGGAGAATATTTTGCATATTTTTTTTCTTGCCTGGAATGATGAGGGGCTGGTAAACACAGTATTGAAGAGATCCTGATAGCAGGAGGTACCAAAGGTTATATTACAACAGCCCTGGTTAGAAAACCAAAATGTAGGAGTGGGAAGAGATGTTGTTGGAGGCGTTTTCTTTGTTTTTGAGAGAGAGAGGATAAGAAGGGTAGCAGGGGAGATTGCGCGTGGTCCAGGAACCCAGAACTCTTTTTTAAAAAATTTAATTAAATGAAGCAATTAAAAAATCTTATCTAACAAATAAGTAATCTACATTTGAGTATCATCTGTTTGGTGGGGTATGAATCCATGGCCCTCAGGGAATACTCTATATCCGGATGAGGGCTGTGAAACCTGATGTTGCATTTGGATCTCAGTCTTACTGACAGATCTGTAAAATCTTGTGAAGATAGACAGCTCCCCACTGGCTCTGCATCCGAGGAAGGTTCCTGTACAATTTTTTCATTAAGGTTATTTATTTCTTTACTATGATGATTGCGTTTTAATTGCTCATGAAGCACCCTGGGGGTGGAGGTGTGGCTACCTTATAAATACTATACGACAGTAAGAAACGGGAAAATGTTGCAGTACTAGAAAATAAACCAGCCGCTATATACTTCTGATGCAATTAAGAATAAAAGCAGAAATGCTTCATTAAACTCTCACACAGCTTTGCAAGACATTATCTCATTAGCCTTCTCCATTTAACATGGGTAGCTGGCAGTGTAACTCATAGTCATGTCCACACCTTTGCTTAATTTATACACTAACGAGTCACATGAAAGCTACCCGATGTGCATCTCCACTTGCAGAACTTAGTGGGAGTTTTTGTGTAGGGTCAGGGTAGACATTAATGCTTCCAGTCAAAGCAGTACTAGAAAATGCCTGCTAGGGGAGTAGGATGGGAAAAAGACCAAAATAAGGAAAAAGTCTCACCTTATGACAACTAGTCTCCCAGTTGCTGCTTCTCCAGGTGTTTGTTTTGCCTGTGTTTGGTAAGGACAAGGTATGGATAGCTGGAGGTGAAATTCACCTTGTACAAAGGTATGCTCTGCTTGTATGGCTTTATATAAGCCTCAGGCTCTGTCTCATCCAAGCAATGGTTTTGTGGCCAGGATCCTAAGTTCCCTATTTATATTTCTATGTACAGCTCTTCACGTGCACAGATTCTTGCAGGTACAAATTCTTGCTTGTGGCACAAACTTGTGTTTTGATGCATAACAAAATATTTGCATCCAGCTAAAGTGGTGCTCTAGAAGTTGAGTGGTTTGGGGTTTGGGGTGGTTTTTTTGTTTTGTTTTGGTTTTTTTTCTTCTATTTAATTCAATTTTTGCTATTAAATTCTTGATTCATAAAAGGTTCCTGTGCAGGAACAGAAATATTTTTTACTTTCTCCCCCAGCTTTGTTTTCATCCCTTAATTTACAAATTTAGAAAGTGATATTTTTCAAGATGCTTTTTATCTGGACAAGCTGGGCTTTTTGGCTTCCTTCCAACATTGAAAATTGTTCCCTGCAGAAAGCAAAAAAATGAAGCATTTCAATAGCTTAAATTATGGACATTGTACAACAATTTGAAATTTCTTTGAGCTCTTCATTTTCATTTTCTTTGAGCTCTGAGGTTTAAATATGCACTTTATTTAGGAAAAGATTTGGCATTTTTTTCACACAAAGACTTAAAGATTAAGGAATATCTCGTTTGGATTATAAATGAGAAATCCATCCAGTACCATTAATCAGGGGATATTTTTACTCAGCAGTCAACATAAGATCGTATGTCTGATTCTTTCCATCTGATTATTTTAAAGATTGCCACATGCAACAAGACACTGGAGCATGGCTCACTGTCCAAAGTGCAGTTTGTGTGATGTGGCAGCAGAGCCTAAAAAGAATTGGTGCTTGTTACATCTGTCCAACCACTAGAAAGTTCATTTATACTATAGTTAGAGTCGGAAACGAGGTACTTGTGCATCATCTTGCAGTAGGATAGTTCCATGTAGTTCCTGTATTTATCAATAACACCATGGATGGATATTAATCCCCTTAGAAACTGGCTGCTTTGTGACTATTACTTTTTCAGAGCTAGTTCCCTTATCTCAAATAATATAGGACTCTGCATGTGAGAATATCCTATTGGATCCTTGCTGCTAAAAATAGCATTGCTATTCACATGGCCACAGTTTGCTGTACATATGCAGGTGCTTTTCATGTGAAGAAATCAAAACTACAACTGCCAAAGCATTCTTTAGATCTGCTCCCCCTTTATTTTCTCGGCCTCCAGATTATTTCGCTGGCAGCAAGTCAGAAAGGTTGTTCTATTCTCTGAATCCTCTCAGCCTCTGAAGAGAATAAAAATACAGTGGTGGGATATATTTTATTTGCTCTTTGTTGCACCTCTGTGCCAAATGTCCATGCCAATGATTTGGTTGCCAGCAGAGCCTACGCTGATGTCTCTTCCTCGGCCACTCACTGTTACATGAAGTTGGTGTAACTCTTCATCACTGGGGATTCCCTTCTGTATAGAATGTGTACTTTGAATGCTGTAGGCTCAGAGTAGCAGAGACATCGTAAATTATTTCTGCATCAGACTGTGCTTATTTAGTCACTGCACATAAATAATTTGTCTATGAAATCTGACAAAAGTTCTTCAGCCATTCCACATTTGTTTTCCTTGGTCTCTCTTACTTGCTTCCCTTTTTGTCTTTATAGCCCCTTAGTTCCTTTCTTCCTCTGGTCTCTCCACCTTCCATTTCCTCCTGCCTGTTCTTTTTCCATCCCAAGCCAATGCTGTCTGATGCAGTGCCTGCAGCCCTGAGTCAGCTACAGCACATGGAGACATATATGAGCTAGCTTTATCCTAGATAATTTTGATATTGACAGCACAGGTTCTGTTTTTGTCTAAAAGCCCAAATATGTACCCAGCTCCTTGCTAAATACTGCACATGCATTCACTTTGTGCAACTCTTGGTGTCTGTGCTAGTTCCTGTATGTGCAGACACAGTGAGTGCATTTTAGACAGACCTTGCATGTAATGCAGCAAAGGTTGACTCTATTCACTGCCTCTAGTTTTCAGCTGCTTAGTATTACTTATGGTAAAAAAAGCACCTAACTTATTAAGGAGCTAGTGGCTTTGATCAGTTACTTCCATGCAAGACCTGTTTACTCTGCAGGAATCATGGCATTCACAAGGCCCTGACTATCCTCTTCTTGGTTGTCTGAGTATTTTTAAAGTGTATTGGAAGCATCAAAGGAATACAGCTAGAGATTTTTTTTTTTTTAAGAAGTTTGTGGTTTTTATTAATTGATAATTCATGGAAATGGATTCCAAACTTGAAAGAAAAATTTAACTCACTAATGATTTTGTATTTGTCAGAGATTTTATTTTCTTTTAATCACCACCTCCCTTCCATTGCAAACAGAGCTTGATATTAGAGCATCTTTATTTGATTTTTTTTGTTTGTTCACCTGCATCCTCAAAAGTTTCAACATCGTTTTGAGAGGAGTTCTCACTGACTTTCAGTCTCTTACAAATGGAATGGACAGGGAGAAGGCATTGTACTTAGCAGTGGTCAAGTCTACAACAGCCTGCATTAACTTTAGTGGGAGCAGATGACGTGAGTGGCAAAGTCAGCTAGACAACCACTTCACTAATCTGAAATGAACTGACTCAAAGCAGCTGAGGATAGAGGTGATGCCCACTCAGCTGTGAATCTGATGTTTCTTCTGCAGAGATACATGCAGCTTGAAGCCTCTATTTCAAGTGTACCTTAAGGCTGAGAACTCTTTGTTCCTACTTTTAAATCATAATAGTTAAAACATGAATAAATATTTTAATTTTTTTATATATATAAAATTTTTATATAAATACAATTAGTATTTATTAAAATAAAGTCTTAAGCTTTCACAGTTCAATCTTAGTATGACCGTTAAGAGAACTGCTTAATTCCATCAGTCATCAACCTGTTCCAAAATCTGGTATGTGCAAAATAAATATAATGGGTGATTAAAAAAAAAAAACTTTAAAGGAAACATATGTGTGCAAAGAAATAATTCTTGTTATGGTTTGAATTGAAGCTATTGTATAAAGCAGTTGTTCTTCTATTCAGTGTAAATGAAGGAGCAGTTAATTCCCTTTTGTTCAGCCATAGTAAAAATAGTAAAGCTGAACAACAGGCCTGGATAAGAATGAGCAGAAACCATTTAGGCTAAAGCCTTTTCTTAGGAAATTATAAAGCACTTGCAGGAACTGGGATTGACTGGAGAAAGGGGAAAAGGAAAAGAAAATGCAGCTGAATCAAAAGGAAGAAGCCAAAGTCACAATGACCTTTGAGAAATGAAAGGAAAAGGAAATCTTGTCTTGAGCACTGACTGCATTAAGTGCTACTGGGGTAGCCCTAGCCCTTACTGGGGTTCAGGGAAATGGGAGTTTATATTCCCATTTTTTTTATAAACAATCTTACATTAAAGGCTTTGTGCTTCCATTATCAGTTTTTCCTCTGCAAGGCACTAATCTGAAATCTGCCAAATTCTCTATAACTCTTTCACCCAATAAGTGAGCAACAAGTAACCTGAACCAGACCCTGACCAGCTGGTGTCCAGGTATTACAAGACAGTCTTCTATTAGTAGCTCAACTGATCTGCTCATCAGGAATAGTAAGCCATAAGAAGACATTAAAAAATTCCATTCAAGGGTATATTGGAAACGTATGTACTTGCTGTCTTGCTCCCAGGATTAGCTGCTTAGACTGTGGAGTCAAAATGAGCATTTGGATGATCTAACAGTTCCCACTGCAGAGTATAATAAATCTGTAATTAGTAGTTCACACTTTAAATCTGTTTCGAAGGCCAGCTATTTTGTAGTTAAAAGCTGTGATGGCAGGGAACTTCCCACACTCTCTGGGCTACACTGCACCTAATCAGCATCAGTGAGGGGTAGGGAAAACAACCCAGTCTTAATTTTCTGGCTTCATTTTTCAACTGTCAGAACTAGTTATAGTCTTCTCTTATAAAGTAAAAAATGCTGACAGTATAAATGGATGGATGAGATTTGCTATTCTTGCACATGGGTACAATTCCATTGAAATTAATACTGTGCCATTAAAATAAAAATCACTGCATTGTTAAAGTTTTGGTATGCTGTTTAGAAATGTGACCTTACCTTATGGTCCATTTAAATGGTGAATTCTGGTTTCATTTCTTCCATCCCTTTGCCACCTCATTCCTGTACTCAGTTGAACCTGTCTATACAAGTATGTGAATGGTTAGAGACACTAATTTGCCAGTTTGAGGAAAAAATTATTATAGTAAAATGAATTATGGTTGAATAAAGTAATTTTTATTTTTCATCCTATTTTTCATCACTCAGAATTTTAATACCTTGAAAAATAATGATACTAGAAGACTCAGAGAATCTACGATTGATGTCAGTGAATCCTGACATTTTTTCCATCAACCAAGTAACAGAGCTACTAAAAGTTCTCTTTGGCCTCACACAGATTGACGCTAACTCTCTAAGTTTTGACATAATAAAGTTGAGGAGTGCATTCTCTGCCAGCATTATATTAGCCTCGAGGAAAACACAAACACTGTTGCTAGCCAGGTTGCCAGCAAAGGAAATGGGAATGAAGATGCTTATTGGAAAATCTGGCAATCTGTATATTGAAGACCAAGGCGGTGATTTAAAAAATAAATGGGACATATAAAGCAAGTAATGAAGACTTAAACCCTAATTTACTTAGACTAAGAAGTGCTGATACGAAATAACTGAGTAACTTGTGGTAGGTATTTGTTGCCATTTGTGCAAACCTTTGGCTTCCATTTTCCTACCTCAACACCCTATTTGTTCTCTTTTATACAGACTCCTCTAAGACTCGTTAAAGTGGCAACCTTTTTCATTCCAAGACATCAAACTGTACTTCAGTGGTGCAGTGTTTTCAGTTCTCCCCAAACTACTTCTCTTTTTTCACCTCTTCAAGTCACCATTTTAGAAATTCTTGAGATAAAATATGTTGAAAAAAACTTCCCAGACACAAATGAGTTTGTAAAGGAGAAATAAATCAATAGGTATTAACCTTTGTGGCATCTGGGTCTGTCGGAAGCGGCTTCCCCTGGCTGCTGTCTCTGCCCCAGTGTTAGTAAAAGGACAGTTTAAGAGTTCCACCACATTTAATGTTTTCTTTGTTGACAATCTCTTTTGTTCATATCAGACAGTGAAATGTGACAAGCTCTACCTGTCTGTAAAGCATAGTCATATTTTTCCTTTATTTTGTTTCCACTATATCGGGTTTTTTTGGATGAGATCACACACCATGCCTGCATGTAATATTGCAAGTGAGGATGCACCAGTGATTTAGATATTACCATTATAGCTTTAATAATATTCTGTATTTCCTTCTTAATGCAACTTAATGTCTTATCATGATTTTTAGGTACCGGCTGCATATTGAACCATGTCTTTATTCGGTTCTTCTTAATGACTCCTTCATTTTTTCACCAGAGTCTTATAACTAATTCAGAAGTTATCAGTGCATATGAGTAGTTTAAATTGTTCTTTCCAATGCGCACTACCTTGCAATTTTCTACATTCAATTTAATCTGGTCGTCATATCGTCCAATTGCTTTGTTATAATAGGTCCTTGTGGAGCTCTTCAGAACTGTTAGCTCAAAGGTTCCTGAGCATTTCATCCTGCTGCCTTTCCTGTCAATACAGTAACATGCAACACTTTAGCAGGAGTTAGCAGATCAATATGCTACCCTAATGGGAAAGTCTTATGCAAGCTAATAGAAATAAAACCAGTAGGCCTCCACACACATTATTATTAAAAACACATTTCTCTTATTAATCATGACCCTTTTCTCTGTGAGGTTTTAAGTTATGCTGAGTATAACCCTTTGTTTTTGGATGAACTGTAATTGACAATTCAAAAGGCTAAAATACCATGGAAAATTTCTGGTTTTCTAAATGGCATTGTATAGTTTCCTCCATAAGAATATAATCACAATCAACACTAAAATATATTAATGTGTTTGAATAGCAAAATGTACTTTCAAGGGGAAAATCAAAGATAAAATGTTAATAAATTCTAAGAAAGCCCTATTGATAAGCCCTATAAATAGAGACAAATAGATATAAATTATTCCTAGTAGATGACAGTATTGAGTGACTCTGTGGTTGGTAGATGCTTGTTACTCTTGATTCATTTGCAGTGTATGTGTACCCTTATATTTGAAATATCTTTAGTACCATATGAATCCCTTATTGCTCTTGGCTTTTGATGGTTTTCTAGGTGTGGTTAGAAAATTTGACTTTTTAAATTTTTATTTACTTGCGTTGATTTGGCAATGCTTCTGCTCTCACTAAGCTTTTAATTAATGATAAGAAAACTACTCTATTTTGAACTTTTGAATTAAACAGTTTCTCAAGGTGTTTGGGGTTTTTTTCCAGGCAAATGCTTTGTTTCTATTGTAAATTGAACATGTTCTCTTTTTGTTGTTGTTGCTTACCCCATGTTCCAATCTGTTTGCTGATTGTTGAGAATCTTGAGAATGAGATTTAAATTTAAACAATTTCAAACAATTCCTTGAAAAGTAATTATATTGCTATATTCAGGGCAAATTATTCCAACATAAAAATAAAATTCACCCAACGTCAAGGCTTTATTGAATACATTTTAAGTAAATATTCCAGTCAATTTACTTCTTCCCATGCAAGCGTACCTATAGTTTAACAAATTTTATCATCCAGTAAAACACTTGGAATTAACATATTTTTCTGGGTATTTGCTGTCACAAGGAACTACACGTGTCAGTAAGGCTATTGTAACTCTTTCCCTACTTAGGCATCCAATATTAGATTAGTAAATATATATAT